>OY748286.1:24048964-24153034 GCA_963556515.1 Nudaria mundana
GATCATTTAGTAGCGAGTGATCTTCGAGGATCGCATGAGCTGCTTGTTGATGAGGAGCTCAAACACCTTGCAGAGGACTGAGGTGACAGCTATGGGTCAATAGTTGCCCGGATCAGACCGATCCCCTTTCTTGAGGATCGGTTGTACGTTCACCTCTTTCCAGACCTCCGGCACGATTCCTGTGGAGTAAGACAGGCGGTACAGACGAGTTCGTACAGGAGACAACTCAGCTGCGCATTTCCGTAGTACCACTGCCGGAATGCCGTCAGGGCCACTGGCTTTCCGCGTGTCGAGTGATCGCAGCACTGCCCGTACATTGCATTGCCTGAGTACAATGTCAGGCATAGTGTGGCCAAAGTTGGCGATGGCGGGGGGCTGCAGGCCACGGTCGTCGACCCGGGAATTAGCCGCAAAGAGGTCAGCGAGCATATCCGCTTTCTCTTGGGCTTTGTGAGCCTGTGTTCCATCTGGGTAACGCAGCGGTTGGCAGCGAGGGCTGACAGAAGTTAGATTGCACGGCTTTGACCAGTTGCCAGTATCCACGGCTGCCCGTGGGATGGGAAGTGAGCTCCTGACCAAGCCGCGCGCTGGGCATCCGCTCTCTTAAAGGCCCTCTTGCTGGATTTTGTGGCCCGTTGTACGCTGCTTTGAGGTGGCCCACGTTTGGGTCGCGCACAGCCCGGGCCCTGATCCAGGCGAGATATGCCGACTGTTTTTGTCGAACACCTTTGGCACAATCTCGCCCGAACCAGGGACAGGCTCTGCGGATACTGACATCAGTGAAAGGGATGTAATATTCCATCCCTAAACTGATCTCGCCAGCAATCGCAGAAGCGCTATCCGAGGAGCTTTTCCTACAAAGTAGCGCTGGCTCCAGGGTATAATATAACGCATAATAATCGCGTAGGACCGTCCCAATCCGGTGACGAGTACTGCCATAGTCGTCGTAACATTTGTACAGCACGTGCAAGAGGTGATACCTTCATGCCAGCGTGAACAACACAGTGGTCGGAACTACCCAATGGGGCTCCTACCGAAACACTGTACTGGGCTGGGCGACTCGCCAGCAGTAAATCCAGCAGAGCGGGCGCGTGATCTGACCTGTCTGGTATCCGGGTGATCCCGCATACCATCTGGGTCAGACCGTGGGAGAAAGCGAACGCATGGGCGGCCCTACCCGCATGATGAGTCTTGAGGGACCCCAGCCATTCAATGTGATGGCCATTGAAGTCCCCCAGAAATACTAGGTCAGCGTTCGGGAACCGCACCTGCGCTTCATCAGTCGTCTCGCTGAGGTACTGGAAGAGCTTTGTTGTCTCAGAATCCCCTGTGTGGGAACGGTGGACGCACACGTAGATCTGGCTCACAGAGCCATTGTCTACGTGCAGCCAAAGGACGGAATTGGAGGGGTTCTCTAGGCAGCGCAACCGGCGGCAGCAAACATCCGCCCTAACGAACACGCACACCCCTGCTTTGTCTCGAAATTGTTCCTCGATGACATAGCCGGGATAACACAGGTAAGACGTGTCGTCAGGGCGGCGTATTTGTGTCTCCGTGAGGAACATTACAGCGGGCCGTGCCGTCTCAAGGTGATGGTGGACGGCATCGAGGTTCGCATGAAGTCCACGAACGTTAGTGAACTCCACCTCGAAAAGTGAAGTTGTGGTGTTTCCTAGGGCCGCTGTGAAACGTTTACTTTTTTTTTTGCACTGCCATTGTAGATTTTGAAGAAGAAGAAGCGTGAAGACAGGGCGACATCTGGTGCAGCAGTAAGTGCCATAGCTTTGTCTAGAACCGTGTGGTTAGGTCGGAGCCGACTCGCCGGACGGAAGGGCTCCCAAACCCCCCTGACGCAAGGCCGCCGCTACCCCACACCGGTTACCACCCGGAGCGGCGATCCCACATCAGGATTATGCGCAACATGTGGGGTAGCCTCCTGGGGTGGTTGGTCCCAGGCCGGCCCCATGACTGTGTTGCGGGCGGCAGCGGCAACGCCGTTGCTAAGGGTCTCCCTGGCAGGCGAATCGACCCACACCACCCACACTAGACTCCGTTTCGCCCCCACTGGTCCCATGCCTGCTGCACCATACATCGCCAACCCCTAACGCAACCCAGCCTCGGCTGGGTTACTTGGGGGGCTTTAGCACAGCTGCACGGTGGTACCCTATCGGACCAACACTGTTGTACCACCTGGTACACTCCATAGGTACCATAAATTAACGAGCCTCGTCCGTTGATCAGCAGGTGCGCCACTAGCAGGTGAGGTCGCTGGGGCCCTAAAGATGTTGGTAGAGCCCCTTTGCACCCAAAAAGAATTTTGCTAGTGTACTAAATTTTAATAATAATAATAATAAAGTATCAAGAAGCCCTTGAGTCTGGTTCCTTACCCGCTTCATGACCACTAGCATCACCTTCCCGCTCCATAAATCAGGTAGTACCACGGAACCTAAAAACTATAGACCCATCACTTGCTATCCTACCATCTACGAGCTCCTTACATCTATTCAGAGAAGTAAAATAAACTCGCACATAGTATCTAATAATATCTTAGATAACGCTCAGAATGGATAAAGGACTGGGTCTCGTGGTACTAAGGAGCTACTCCTCATTGATATGGCCATTAGCCAACAAGTCAAGCGGAGTAGGGGCGCCCTCTGTACTGCCTGGATTGACTACAAGAAGGCCTATGATTCGGTGCCTCATTCATGGCTGAGGAGGATTTTAGAGTTGTATAAAATTAATCCGACTCTTAAATCCTTCTTAGTCTCTGTGTATGGGGCAGTGGACCACAGTCCTTCGTCAACCAGGTTGTATTACGATAGCCCATTTAATTATGTTTAATTGTAAATTAGAATTATGGTCAGATAGATTGACTCACCCATGCTCCTTGAAATCCTGTGTCTTTTGAATATTGGTGATGGCCGGTCCCGGATGTTGTTATTACGCACACACAGTTCACTTTTAATAGTTTTTGGATTTTATACTGATTGTTTTTGTGGAGAAAAATAGTTTGAACGTCCCGCAGATGGCGGACGTAGAATGACAAGTGGCGCCACACAGGTGTTGCGGACGCCGGGTGAATGTCAGCTGACCATAGATTATAAAAGAATTATACACAGGTAGTGGTCGGCGACAGTTTGAGTCCATTGTGGTTTTGTTTAGCACTGATTCCACTTAGCACATTGCTGAAGGATTCAGGGCTAGGCTATCGGTTTCATAGAGGGGTGAGGTTATTTCTCACCTGATGTACATGGATGACCTCAAACTGTTCACATTGAAGCACCAAGATTTAGTGACATTATTAAAAACTACGGAAGTTATTAGTAATGCCATTAAGATGGAGTTCGGTGTTGATAAGTGTGCGGTTATCCTTGTACAACGGGGGAAGGTTGTAAATTCACCGAATTTACAACTTTCTGAGATAATAACTCTCAGATCTCTCTCCGAGACCGAAACATACAAATACCTAGGTATGTCAGAGTCATTGGGTATAGCGATATGTTTGTTGGTTTTTGGAATAAAAGACAGGAGCTCGTAATAATACGTGTCGTGTATTTCAGTCGGCCATGTTACAAAGTGAAGAAAGAAGGGAGTGAACATAGACAAGACAATATTGATATAATCCAAGCATAGACCAAACTAAGCTATGGCTTACAAGCCAATATAATATTATGACATCTTCCCTTTAACTTTATTATAACTTATATTTTAGATTCTTATATAAAAATAACAAAACGCATTTTAGTGTTTTGACACGAGACAATTTGACGTTTTAAAAGATTCTGACAGTTGACATAATTTGACGTCAATTCGACGATTGTTTCTAAATGTAAACAAACAATGGTTTACAACATTTTAGTTTACTAATTAATTACTTATAACTAAGTACATGACAATGAATACGAAATAATGTTTATAAGACTGTGTCTATAAGACGTTGTGGTTGCCTTATCTCTCTTCCTGAACTAGAATATTTCTTAATTGGTTGACTGCTAGTACGTTGAGGAGATTGACTATGAGAAATTTTAGAGTAATCATTTGTATAACAAGGAGTATAACTGATATAAGTTTGATTGGAACTGACTGGTTGAGTGTGAAAATTATTAGTCTGTGTGTTATGTGAATGAAAAGAATATTGAGACTTTGGTCTAAGTGTTATGTATTGTCTATTGCGACGATATGTACCAAATTTACTTTTTATGATATACGACCTAGGTTCAGGACCAACTTGTTGTATAATACCTGGAAACCAAGACGATTGTGGATGTTTTTGAAACATAACATGACTATTTACCTCCAAGGGTTTAAGATCTTTGGAATTTTTGTTGTAATACTCTTTCATCTTATGTAAATTTTGATTATTGACTTGTTTAAGATGTCTATAGTTACACAATTTTGGTTTTAAAAGTTTTTCTACTATAGGTAGCTTTGTACGAAGTCTACGTGACATGGAAAGTTGTGCTGGTGAACATAAATTGTTTTTGGGAGTATTGCGATATTGCAGTAATGCTAAATATGGATCAGATTTATCAAGTAAACATTTTCTAAGCATATTTTTAATTATGCCTACTGTCCGTTCTACCATACCATTTGAACGGCTGTGATAGGGACTGGAAGTGACATGGTGAATATTCCAATCTTGTGTGAAATCATGAAAAGATTTGGAATTCATCGGTGGACCATTATCTGACATTAATGTATGGGGAATACCATGACGAGCAAATATTGATTTTAACTTGATTATGACTTGGTCTGCACTGTAACCATTACTTAAAATTGCTATCTCAACATATTTTGAGAAATAATCGACTACAATTAAGTATGTATGCTTGTTGAACTCAAAGAAATCTATACCAACCTTATGCCAAGGAATGTATTTGTAATCATGTGGTAATAGACTTTCTTTAGTGTTACTCTTTCTTAAAGTGAGACAAATTTCACAATTACTGATGTAATTATCTATATCTTGACTAATATTAGGCCAGTAAATTGTATGTCTTGCCAAATTTCTACAACTATTCAAGCCTTGATGACCTTCATGTAATAGTTTTAAGAAATCTTTTCTTAAAGAAATAGGTATAATAACTCTATCTGACAAAAATAAAAGGTTATTAGCATAATGAATATCATCTTTAACAAGAAAGAAAGGTTTAATACAATCTTCTACTTTATGCTTTGAATTTGGAAATCCATTTTTACAGTAATTAATAAGAGTTTGAAGAGTTTGGTCAGACCTGGTAGCTTGTTCAATTTGTTGTAATTTGAAAGGACTAAGTGACAAATTAGCAGTGAGTAAATTAACATGAAGTTTAATATCTTCATCCAATTCTACTAATGCATTTTCTGGTAATGCAGCACGGGACAATGTGTCTGCGACATATAAGTATTTACCTGGTTTATAAGTAACGATAAGATCATAGGGTTGCAAACGAAGCATTATTCGTTGCAATCTTGGTGGAATATTAAATAAAGGTTTACCAAATAAAGAGACAATAGGTTTGTGATCTGTTTCCACTAGGACTTTGTTACCAAAAATGTATTGATGGAACTTAGTACAACCAAATAAAATTGCTAGGAGTTCCTTTTCAATCTGAGAGTAATTTTGTTGAGACTTTGTCAAAGAAGCTGAGCCATATGCTATAGGACTAATATTATGTAAGATGACAGCACCTAAAGCATCTTTTGAAGCATCTACTGACAAAATAAGTGGTTTTTGAGGATCAAAGTAAGTTAAGACTGGTGAAGAACTAATTAGAGACTTTAATTTATTGAATTCTTTCTCATGACTGTCATTCCATGACCATATTGTGTTTTTATTAAGTAACTGTCTTATGTTTGATGTTTCTTTTGATAATTTTTTTATGAATGAGCCAAGAAAATTAATCATGCCCAGGAATCTCTGGACATTTGTGACATTCTTAGGCTGTGGCATGTTGCAAATTGAATTTACTTTAGATGGATCTACAGACACTCCATTTTTATTGAATATAAAACCTAAATACTTGACTTCACTTTGACAAATGTTACATTTATTACTATTAAATGTTAGACCTATATCTTTTGCACGACAAAGAACTTTTTCTAGGATTTGATCATGTTCTTGAATGGTTTTAGCATGTATAAGAAAGTCGTCCATCATTATTTTAATGCCTTGTATGTCACCAAACCGGGAAATCATTTCTTTATGAAAGATTTCTGGAGATGCATTGACACCAAACGGTAGCCTTAAAAAACGAAATCTGCCATAGGGGCTTATAAAAGTACATAGTTTGGATGATTCTTCATCTAAGACAAGATTCCAAAAGCCTGACTTAGCGTCTAAATTTGAAAAATAACATGAACCATTTAGTTCTGCTTTAATTTCATCAATATGTGGAAATGGGTAATGTGAACGTTTAATAGCTTTATTTAACTTACGTGGATCTAAACATAATCTAATGCTTCCATCCTTTTTAGAGACAATTACCATAGAGTTGACCCAATCAGTTGGTTCATCAACTCGAGCAATAATACCAGTGACTTCTAACTTATTAAGTTCTGCCTTGACTTTATCCTGTAATTTAAAAGGAATTTTTCTACTTGCGTATTTTCGTTGAGAGTTAAATGACATTTATAGTTTTTAAGAGCTCCTATTCCATTAAAAACCATACTATATTTCTTTAGTATTGACAGACTGTTTGACTCTGCTGGGACTTTGTGACACATTGACTGTGATATGACTTGACTTTGACTGTTAGACTGACTTGACATTGACTGTAAATTGTTGTTCTGGCTATGCTGACTAAGTGTGTAGTTTGGACTGTGTTTAGATATATTTTCATCAAAGGTTACTGACTGTATTATTTTTATGACTTTTAACTGTTGACATGACTGTCTACCCAGAATATTTTTGCAATCTAGCGGTGTAATATGGAAACACAAGTTGTATGATTTGTCATTATACTTACATGGTAATGTACAATAACCGATTGTAGGTATACTTTGACCTGTAAATGTTGTCAAGTTAAATGGTGTTTGTATAAGATTTATCTCTTGCAACGCTAGTTTTTCAAATGCTTTCTTAGACATCAAATTCACATCTGCACCTGAATCAATAAGTAAGCAGACAGATTGACTACAGATACTTAGGGTTATTGACCATTGGTTACTACATTTTACAGAATTACATTGATAAACAGCACCTAGAAAAGCTTGATCATCATTAGAAAAATCTTCTTGCACATAATTAACATATTTTTGCTTGGACTTACACATCTTTGAATAATGATTAAGTTTTTGACAGAAATTACATTTTGCACCAAGAGCAGGACATTTAAAACGATGTGTTTGACCACACTTTGGACACATTGAGTTATTCATAGACTGATTGTTACCTTTATAACCATTGGGACTGCTATAACTCGATGAATGGGATGTATTGTATGACTGGTTAGGAATGTACCTTGACTGTTGACTGTGACTCTGACTTCTTGATTGACGATCCTGTGACTGCGGATTATACCTTGATTGTTGACTGTGACTATGAATTCTTGATTGACGGTCCTGTGACTGCGGATTATACCTTGATTGTTGACTACGACTATGATTTCTTGACTGATTTCTTGACTGACGATGTTGTGAATGACTTCTACTGGACTGTTGACTACTTCTGTTATGTATACTATCTATACTAGCTACAGATGAATTGGGATTTGTGCCTGATAATATTTGAACTTCTTTCCGGGACGATTCTAGTGACTTAGCAATATTTATAGTGGCATCTAAAGTGGTAGGCAATTCTTGCAAAATTTTCTCTTTAATGTATTGATTCTGATCATTTAGATTCCAACTAAATATATCTTTTAGTAAATCGTCTTGCAATTCACCAAAATTACACTGATGGGCTATATTTTTGAGATCTGTTATATAACTGTCCAGCTGTTCATTTTGCAGTTGCTTTCTGTTAAAAAGTTTATGCCTTATCATGGTTATATTGACTTTTGGGCTGAAATAACCTGCAAATCTGTCGATCAACACTTGTAGCTTGACTGTTTCGACATCTAGGTTGAAAGAATAAAATATGTGAAGGCAATCTGGTCCTATATAATGTAATAAAAGTGCAACTTGCCTTTCTTCGCTTTCTTGATCATATTTAAATGCTTTGAGATATATTTTGAATTTGGTGATCCAATTTTTCCACGTGAGCGGCATGTTGGATGCATGAACGTCCATGTGCTTGAGGCGACCCGACGACGTTGAAGATTCGTCCATTTTTTTCTTTTGGTTGATCCAGTTCTTCCTAAGACACGCCAGTTAACACCACACCTGATGTTTGTTGGTTTTTGGAATAAAAGACAGGAGCTCGTAATAATACGTGTCGTGTATTTCAGTCGGCCATGTTACAAAGTGAAGAAAGAAGGGAGTGAACATAGACAAGACAATATTGATATAATCCAAGCATAGACCAAACTAAGCTATGGCTTACAAGCCAATATAATATTATGACACGATAGAGGATATTAAGAAATCGGTTTAAGAACGTTTTTTTGGCGACCTGACAAAAGTTCTTAACAGTTCTTTGTCCGGTGGTAACAAAATGCGGGCTTTCAACGGTTGGGTGATACCTTTATTGTTATACTCCTTTGGCATACTTAGGTGGACTCAAACGGAACTAGACGCCCTGGATTGGCGAGTCCGTCAACAACTGACATTGCATCGAATGTTACACCCACGATCTTCTGTCATCAGACTGTACATTCCGCGGAAGTGGGGGGGTCGAGGCTTTTTGAATGCCAAGAACCTCCAGAACCGTGAAGTGTGCAGTCTGAGAGATTACTTTCTACAGAACGGGTGTGACATTCATTGCGATGTCGTTATGGTTGACAAGGGCCTGACACCTCTTTCCTTGGCTAACGAGAACTGGCGTAAACTAAAGGTGCTAGGTACTGAAGACCGTAGGGACGTATGGAAGAGTAAGGAGCTACACGGGTGGTTCTATCAGGTCTTAACAGGACTCGACGTAGACCTGCTCGCTTCGGTGAACTGGCTGCGTTTTGGGGACCTCTTTGGGGAAACTGAAGGTTTTGCCTGTGCAATTGCAGATGAGGTTATCAAGACGATCGACATTTTTCGAGCATGCCACCGTCCTGGTGAATCACTTCGCCATATTATTTCCGGTTGTTCGTATCTTGCTAATACCGAGCACTTGCATAGGCACAATCATCCACCAGCAACTTGCTGTTCAATATGGCCTTATTGAGTTTGAAGTACCGTACTACATGGGTCACACTAAAAGTTTTGCACTTTTAGCTAATCGGAACTATTTGAATTTCGAATATAATATTTTTTTAAACATTGTAACCTTTTAAGTAATAAAAAAAATCTATGGCGGGAAATCAATTGTCAATTTATTTACAATAAGAATTACAATATACAAAATAAACATAATTATAGACTAAAAATATTTACATTACAAAATATCGTTTAAAAAATCCTCCGCGTCATTGCCGACTGGGAAGGTTCCCAGAATGCTGGCTGCGTTGCCACGTTCGCTGGCGATACTTATTCTTTGGGCCAGAAAATAGCCAGCCTTCTGGTTCTGAGAAGCATCGATTAGGTGTTTAGCAATCTCTCTATAAAGGCGGCGAGCACTCGGACCCCATGACCCCAGTGTCTCAACCCCAAACGGCTCAAATATGTAATCACCTGCTAGGTTAGCATATTTACGCCGTTTAAGGCCTTCAGCCGATGCAGCAGCAGCGCCGGCACATCCGGATGTGCTTGGAAGGTGTGAAGGTGCTAAGGTGTCAACGCATGTAGCGTCCCACACCAAAGGCCTTCCCATCTTCCACGCTAGCAATGACATACCGTCCGCTCTCTTTCCATCGCTTCGTGCTAAACCATTTGGTTCACGTACGGCCGGAAGACCTGCGGTGGACAGAGCCCTACGAATTATGTCGTTTAGAATAGCGTGCCGAGGTATACGACCTGCGCTTCTGCTACAAGAAAGGCCATGGTGTCCCAGATTATCGACGGCTACTCTACAGGTGCAATGATGCGGGGATACACAAGGTGTACCCAGCCGAAGGCAAGTGGCAATGCGGAAGGTTGTGTCGTCCAACATTGTACCGATGTTGGGCGATGGGAGCGCCTGGATCCATAACCCTGACTCCCATTATCCAACAGCTAGTAGGCGTGCACGCTCTGAAATATTGACAGAAGTGTCAATTAGTGTATTTATTCTCAATTTACAGAGCGGTGAATCCCACAGTCGCTGTGAGCCTAGGCGTGAGGGCAGGTCAGTGTCGGGGCAAGACATCCTCCAAGCATTTATGGCATCGGTCTTGCATCGCACCTCGGAATCAATCAGTGTATTTGACAAAATTTTCCTGACTAATTCTTCGGTGCTATGGACCGACGACAGAAATGCTGGCAGACTGACGTCTGTGACTCTACGAATACCTAGCCCGCCCAAGCGAACTGGAAGAGACGCTTGGACCCATGCCCGGTCATTAATATTTACATTTAAAATTTTACACAAAGAATTTTGTATTAAGCTGTCTAGTCAGCCCAAAATTTCTAAATTTTTCCAAAATTGTCCTGAACGGAGGGCATGTGTAAATTTGGGTACGAAAAGACAAAAACGAAGAATAGTGAAAGCTGAATGAATACTGATATTACATAGACTATCAATAACCTGATCAAAATTTTGAATTTTTTCCTCGATTAAAGTGGAGAAGCCATCTTCCAAAATCGGGGACCCTAGGAGGCGTAAAGAAGTTTTGTCCAAAACTTTTATGTTGGGGGCCAAACAGTTGAATTTGGAGATTGTTGTTAATTTATCTGTGTTTTCAGATATAAAAATCTCACATTTATTCGGGTTCAGTTCTAAGCCAATTGACTGAAACTCGTTCTTTATTAGGGCTAAATCTTGTAAAACTGTCTCGACTTTTCCCCCTAAAGTCCCGTCGTCTAAATACCAAATGTTAAATTTTGATTTTATTTTTTGAATTATTGGGTTAATGGCCAAACTGAAGATGACTGGTCCCAACGGATCACCTTGCTGATATCCTACGGCTGAATTCAAAATGTGGTCTATATAAATTAATTTTGTTGGCAGACTATAGCATTGCCAAAGAAAGTTGAAAATTTTGGGGATTTCTAATTTGGCCTGTGTCAGCAAGGTGTCCCTGTTTACAGAGTTGAAGGCGTTTTTCAGGTCAACTTTCAAGATGACCTCTCCATCTTCGCTACTGTCAAGGTATGTTGCAAGCGCATGAATTGCGGACTCACAACCTCCTTTTGAACGAAAACCTAATTGAAAGGGCTGAAATTTGGTAGTAAGCTCCGTACTATAAAAACGACAACAAATTTTGGCTGCCAAACGCCGCAAAGTGCTACCTACGGCAATGGGACGAATGCCACCATCCCTCTTGTTAAGGGCACATAAATTGGCCCCATCGGTATCGAGGTTTGTATTGAGTCCGCGGATATTCGCGAACTCCATCTCAAACGAAGTCAACTTTGTGGGGTTTCTAGGGGCCGCTGTGTACCGTCTATTATCTTGTTGTACTTTCATTGTGCAATATGGGGAAGCGTGAAGACAGGGCGATATTTGGTGCGGCAGTAAGTGACAAAGTGCAGAGGCTAGCTTCGTCTAGAACTGTGTGGTTAGGTCGGAGCCGACCCGCCGGACGGAAGGGCTCCCAAACCCCCCTGATGCAAGGCCGCCGCTACCCCACACCGGTTACCACCCGGAGCGGCGACCCCACAACAGGATTATGCGGAACATGTGGGGCAGCCTACTGACTGGGGTGGTTGGTCCAAGGCGGGCCCCATGACTATGTTGCGGGCGGCCGCGGCACCGCCGTTGCTAAGGGTCTCCCTGGCCGGCGAATCGACCCACACCACCCACACTAGACTCCGCTTCGCCCCCACTGGACCCCTGCCTGCCGCACCATACACCGCCTCGGGCCCGGCAGTGCAGCTGCTGAACCCCTAACGCAACCCAGCCTGGGCTGGGTTACTTGGGGGGCTTTAGCACAGCTGCACGGTGGTACCCCCCCGGACCAACACTGTTGTACCACCTGGTATCCACGTAGGGGCCGAAGCCACCACATGGGTACCGTAATATACGAACCTCGTCCGTTAATCAGCAGTTGCGCCACTAGCAGGTGAGGTCGCTGGGGCCCGATAGATGTAAGAAGGGCCCCTTTGCACCCAAAAAAGTTCGGAAACTTTGTTGTCGTTGGATCCCTCATGAACTGACAGCTGAGTAGAAGCGGGCTCGCGTGGAATGGTGCTCACAAATGCTACTTAAGTACGACCACGGACATTCTAATGCTGTTTATGACATTGTCACAAGAGACGAAACGTGGATTTATTGTTTAGAACCCGAAAAAAAACAGCAATCTTGTGAATGAGTGTTTGAAGATGAGAACAAGCCAACAAAAAAAAATTATCGCGTTTTTTTCCTCAGCTACGGGTCCCATCTGTATAATTCCACTTGAAGATCAAAAGAGTGTTAATGCCGAGTGGTATTCTACCATTTGTTTACCCAGGGTGTTAGAAAAAGTTCGCGAAAGACTACCCAAAAGCCGCGTTCTCCTACATCATGACAACGCTTCTTCACACACGGCCAACAAAACAAAGTCATTTTTAGCTTCCGAAAAAGTACAACTCGTCACCCATCTTGCGCATTAGTCCCGACCTAGCACCCTGTGATTTCTAAGATTAAATCAAAGATTTGATGAGAGGTTTCACTTTTACCAATTCCGAAGAGGCAGTGATAGCGTTCAATCAGCACGTAGAAAACATGCCTTCACATCTGTAGTCCTCCTATTTTAAAAAATGGTTCGAAAGCATGAAAAAATGTTTAAAATGTAAAGGAGAGTATTTTGAAAAGCAATAAACATAATATTTTGGTTTTAACATGTTGTTTTTTTAAGTTACGCAAAACTTATAGTGTCACCTCAGTCATCTGCAAGGTGTTTGAGCTCCTCATCAACAAGCAGCTCATGCGATACGTCGAAGATCACTCGCTACTAAATGATCGGCAATACGGCTTCAAGCCAAAACGATCAACGGGTGATCTTCTGGCATTCGTAACGCATGTCTGGGGTGAGGCTATGGAAAGGCACGGCGAGTCCTTGGCGATTAGCCTGAACATCGCCAAAGCCTTCGATAGAGTCTGGCATGCTTCGCTCCTTTCCAAGCTTCCGGCATATGGTCTACCTCCTCAACTGTGCAGCTGGATGGCCAGCTTTCTGAACGAACGCCGAGTGCGGGTCCTCTGCGATGGCCAGGCTTCTCGCTTCTTGCGAGTGAATGCCGGGGTACCGCAGGGGTCCGTACTGTCACCAACTCTCTTTCTTCTGCATATCAATGATATGCTTTCCCTCGGGAACATTCATTGCTATGCAGATGACAGTACATTGCACGGGAGTTACTCGGTTCGTCCGACGGCGGGGCGATCTGTGATAGAGGAGGAGAGATGACATCTCGTGGGTGATCTCGACCGAAACCTCGACAGTACCTCCCAATGGGGAGCCGAGAACCTGGTCGAGTTCAATGCCCGCAAAACACAAGCGTGTGCATTTACAGCGAAGAAATACCCTTTCCTTCCCCTACCCTCTCTTCAGAATGCATTATTACCAATGAAGGACAACCTTGACATCCTTGGCATAGACGTTCGTCGAGAGCTTAATAATAAAAACTACATCGAAATATGTATAGGGCTAGCTTCGCGGAAACTAGGAATACTGAATAAGGTAAAGAGATTCTTTACACCGGACCAAAGGTGTCTGCTGTACAAGACGCAGATTAGACCCTGCGTCGAATACTGCTCTCACCTCTGGGACGGCTCCGCGAAGTATCTGCTGGACGCTCTCGACGCTATGCAGCGACGGGCTATCCGTATTATAGATTGTCCGGAGGTAACGGGAAGCCTTGAGCCGCTAGCTCAGCGCCGAACAATAGCTTCCTTGGCCGCATTCTACCGTATTTACCACGGCGAGTGTTCTGAAGAGCTCTTCAATCTGATCGCACCCTCTTCCTTCCGATCCCGAACAACGCGTGCCGGGCAGAGATGCCACTCCCACACAGTGGATAGCATGTTTGCGAGAACGGAGCGTTTTAAACTTTCTTTTTTCAGCTGAACGATAGTGGCCTGGAACGCCCTGCCTGTGCACGTATTTCCTCCCACATATAATCCTGGGTTCTTTAAGCGGAGCGTGAAGAGGCACATCAGTAGGTCGTCAAGTTGAGGGCCACTCTCCATAGTATTGTGTGCTGTGAGAGTGGCCCACAATCGCTAGACGTCGTCACGACTTACCACCAGGCGGGAGGCGTCAATTTGGCGAAGCCAAAATAAAAAAATATAAAAAAAGTCCTACGTATAGGTACACACCAGTGCCAGTTCTTGAGAATGGTCGTGCATTGCTCTACTGGGACCGATCAATCATCACGGACAGGACTATTGTTGCCAATAGGCCCAATATCGTGTTGGTTGATCGAACCCAGGGTCGGGCAGTGCTCGTCGATATCGCCGTCCCGCATGACGAAAATCTCGTGACGGCAGAGAAGGACAAACTTAGTAATTACCTCGATCTGTCCTTCGAGATAACCGCTATGTGGGACGTAGACTCGACGATCATTGTCCCGGTGGTCGTTTCGGCAAACGGATTAATAGCGAAGAGTCTCGATCAACATCTCATGAGACTCTCGTTAGATTGTTGGATCAAGAGTCATATTCAGAAGGCTGTTATTCTTGACACGTGTCGTATTGTTAGGAGGTTTCTTAGTCTGTAGCCTCCACCGCCGGTAGTTTGGATCCTACTCCGCTACTGGTGGGTCACTATTTTTTATATTTTTAGATGTATTTGTGTTTTTATAAATGTATTTAAAAATGTATAAAATAAGAATATAAAGGAATAAACGACATAATAATAAATATTGTTGGACATGGTTACACAACGTCATCTAACCCAAACTAAGCTTTAAGCTTAGCTATAAGATTCCTAATTAAATTGTCATTTAAAATTTTTATAGTTTACTTATTAGATATTGTTGCAATATTGCACTATCACTTCTAAAGTAGTTTAGTTAGAACATAATATAATTTATATAAATTTTGTAAAATCCTATTATTGAGCCCTAAGGCCGAATCGCGAAAGGGCCTTGTTGAGCATGCAGACCGAAATGCGAACGGGTCCAAACCGTCCTCAACCCTCACGACTACTCACGTCCGTTGTTGGGCGTCTCTGGCTCGCACGCAGAATGTATTTCCAGTGTCGCCCGGCGGACTTGGACCACCTGTGTGGCCTCTTGGGGGGTTTCGTCGGGATGAGAATCCCGCGTCGTTGGGGTAAGGTGTTATCCCGCGTCTATGAGGGAATCTGGTTGCGTGCTGGCTGAGGGGCTGAAGGGTTAATTGACTTCTTAATTAGAATATTATGATATTAGACAAATTTTACCTGAATAAAGCTGTTTAGCCCCAACTCACTGCTTCTGTATTCGTAGTATTTATAAGTATTTTAAATTGTGTAGCTGATGCATTACCCAGCAGTAATAATTGCACGTAATTATTTTGACAACCACTGTGGAGACTATGCGTTCAAGATTTTGAACTTATGTTTAGGTTTTCAGCGTGACTAAGTTCGATAACATTAATCACAAGTCATAAAATACACTTATGTGTACGTTAGCAAACGTAATAGGCACTCTCTCTTAATTACTCAGTAACATGCAACATGAAACTGCACGAAGCCATTTCATTAATCCGATTTCAAGTAGTTTTGGTATTGACGTAAATTTGGCATCATAACTTTAGACTTTAACAGCGAGCCTGAACAGCTTTCAGTTGCCAACACTTATATTACAAAATGATGCGGACTTACAGACCTAAAATATATATCGTATATTTGATCTAGGCCTAAAACATTGTATTTCATTATATTTCATCATTATATTTCTATATCTGTTGTACAGTTAAAGAAAATTCTACATGCATTAACAGGCTAAAGGTTTTTGACCATAAATCAGAACAATAAGGGGGTACCGCACGATCTCCGTAAACGCTGCATATCAAGAGACATGCAGCCCCATCTAAGAAGCTGGGCCCCCAATTGGACAAGGCACAAGGAGCTGCTGGAGCGAGACTACACGGTCTCGTGGCAGACTCAGCGGCCCTAACTCTCAGGATCTCATGGAGTCATGGAAGGTGCCACTTGAGCAACCAAGGTGGGGAACCTACCGGTGAGACCGATCATGGACGAGTGGCTGCAGAGACGGCACGGTGACCTCACGTATCGTGCGTCGCCGACCATTACAGACACGGATGCTTCGGTAAGTATATGCCCCGCATTAATCGTGAGGTGACACTCCAGTGTCAACACTGCGAGGGCTCCGGTTAAGACACCGCACTTAACATGTTGGTGGAGTGCTTAGCTTGGGCGAGTCTGCGCCGGAACCTCGTCGCGGGTCTGGGCACGGATACTTTCTCGTTGGACACCATGCTTCGAGTCATGACACTTCAATTTTATTTCGATAATGCCGTAAGGTGAAACTAGTCAACTAAATCCAGTTATCATAAATAAAAATCTGTGGAACAAGACGACAAGTGCATTATTTCATAATATACCTATTAGTATAACATCCTCGGAATAGTAATAAATACCCGTATTCACGTTAACCATGGTGACTTGCCATGGCGTACAAGTTTCATGATTTGAGGGGTTGAAATAATTGGCTCGAAAGCTAAAGTTACAACGTTGGTCGTTTCCATAAATTTGAAATAGTACTGATATTGTGTTATTGTAACCAAAGTGTACGAGACTTGGTCTATAATAGGATTAAACTAAGTTAAATGTCTCTCTAGATTCCCAACTCGGACTGGCATAGATTTGAAGCTAGCATGTTTACGGTTAAGTGTGTTAACAAATTATGTATAATATTATGTACCTAATTAAGATAAATATTAGAATAAACTAGGTTATGTATAGAATTTTTAAACATTATTTTCGTTTCTATTGTAGTTTTTAATTTAGTTTTTAGATTTTTATGAATGTAAATATTAATTATATTTGTGTGGTAAATAAATTATACAAATAATATTTGTTTTCTAGACATTTTGTGGATCACACAAATAATTGATTCGTCCCGGGAATCGAACCTCAGGGTGGTAGTCGCATACCACTGCGCCACCGTAGCGGTCTCAATGTTTATACCAGGTACAAAACTTAGAAGGTAAAAAAATGTGGTCCCTAGCCTTGAGACAGACAGACAGACGGAAGCATAATTTTCCAGTACGTGCGGTCTCGAAGTTTGGACGAATCTCTCATTTCTCTCGTTCGTTCAACATACATACATACATACATATGGTCACGCCTCTTTCCCATTGGGGTAGGCAGAGACTATGGAATTCCACTTGCGACGGTCCTGGCATACTTCTTTCGCTTCTTCCACTTTCATAACTATCTTCATGCACGCTCTCCGGTTCTGGGTGCTCTTGACCTGGCCTTTGTTCGAAACATCTCCGATTTGGTCGAAGTACGTTCGCCAATGTCGACCCTTACCTGCCTGTCCATTCACGCCCGCCTTATGTATCTGTTTCGTCAATCTTCTTTCATCCATCCTTTCTACGTGCCCGAACCATCTAAGCATCCCTTTTTCTATCTTACTCACTACATCTTCTGATACACCGCAAAGTTCTCGTATCTCACTGTTCCTCACTTTCTCAACCAATGTCACCCCAGTCATACTCTCAAACTTCTCATTTCCACTGCATTTATTTTACTTTCATGCTTCTGCTGCCAAACCCAACATTCACTTCCATACATAAGTGTAGGGACCAGCACTCCTCTATGAACAGCCAGCCTAGCCCTCCGGGAAATCTTCTGACTGTTCATAAAGTTATGCAGAGCCCCATTCACTTGATTTCCTGCCATAACTCTTCTTTCAATGTCGTCGTCACATCTTCCATCCCTTGTAAACTTGGACCCTAAATACACAAACTCTTTCACTTGCTCCACTCGTTCTCCTTCAATAACAATCGCACAGTTCGACATGCTTTCGTCTCGTTCAAATACCATTACTTTCGTCTTACTTGCGTTCACTTTCATTTCCTTCCTTTTCAAAGAGTCATTCATAATATCAACCATCACCTGCAACTCCTCCGCCGATGACGCAAGTATTACCTGGTCATCAGCATATAAGAGGCACTTGATGGTCAATTCATCCATTCTTAAACCACACACACTCGCTTTCAGATCTTTCAGACAGTTATCCATGTATAGGTTAAACAGCATTGGTGACGCTACACAGCCCTGCCTGACGCCTCGTTCGATACCGAACCAGTCCGTGTATGTCCCGTTTATGCGGACACAAGCACTGGAACCCTCATAAAGTGATTGCAGTGCTCGTATCAGATTGCTGCTTACTCCATACATGGACAGCGCTGACCACAATTCGCTCCTCACCACTCTATCATAGGCCTTCTCTAAGTCTACAAAAGCGCAGTAGACCTTTTGTCTTTTTGCCAGGAACTTTTCGGCAATGCTGCGTAAAGAGAAGACCTGATCCATACATCCTCTTCCTTTCCTAAATCCAGCTTGCACATCCCACATTTTGTCATCAGTGTCATTCGCCAATCTAAGAATCAGAACCCTTGCATATAACTTGCCGACGACGCTGAGCAGACTTATCCCGCGGTAGTTTTTGCAGTCTCGCTGTGACCCTTTCCCTTTGTACAGCGGCACAATGACGGCTTTGCACCAGTCTCCTGGTACACTACCGCTTCTCCAACAAAGGTTAAAAAGGCGGTACAGCTGACTTGATACTACGCCTTGTGCTGCTTTCAGCATCTCGGTCGAGATCCTGTCATATCCTGCTGCCTTTCCAGCTTTCATGCCATTCAGTGCATCCATAATCTCTTTCACACTTATTTCATTCTCCTCTTCATTCCCACTTTTATTCTTGTCCTCTATACGAGATTCCGCTTGCGCATCCTCTTTCTCAAACAGACTTTCAAAATATTCCTTCCATCTCTTTAAAACACTTTCTTTCCCACTCAGAGAGCTTCCATCGTGGTTTCTGACTTTGTCCAGTTGCGAGGATTGGATAGTGCCCTTTTTTTTTTTTTTTTTTTTTAATTCCGCGGCCCAAGGCCGTGGCCGCTCTAACGTCCGTTGCCGGGCGTCTCTGGTTACTAGCAGAGGGTATGTCCAGTGGCGCCCGGCGGACTTTGACCACCTCTGTGGTCTCTGCGGGTGTTTGGTTGGGAGACGAGAATCCCGCGTCATTGGGGTCGGGTTTTATCCCGCGTCAGTGAGTGAATCTGGTTGCGTGCTATGGGGCAAAGGCCCCGCAGCACGCAACCCTTCTAGCCTGCTTCTGTAAGGACGGTGGGTGGCGATCCCGCCGTCCTCAGGCCCCGATCATGGAGGACGATAGTCTTGGGCGTAGTCGCGTAGTCTGGGGCGGCCTGGCCGCCGACTACGGAACTCGGTGGGGAGGGTACGCTCCCTCTCCCTCCCGGCCGCCTCCTTCGCGAGCATGACTTGCTCGCAGAAGGACACGGCCGCGTTCCACCTACTCCCGCTGGATACCATGGCTTGAAGCATGGTCCCCAGCGAGAGGGTATCCACGCCCAGACCCACTACGAGGTCCCGGCGCTGACTCGCCCACGCTGAGCTCTCCACCAACGTGTGGAGTGCGGTGTCGTCGTCGGAAACCTCGCAGTGTGGACACCGGGGTGTGACCTCACGATACATGCGAAACAGATAGCTACCGAAGCATCCATGCCCGGCAACGATCTGCGTCGCACGGTACGTGAGGTCACCATGCTGCCTCTGCAGCCAATCGTCCATGATCGGTCTCACCGCCGCGATGAAGATGGCACCCCCCTTGGGTTGCTCAAGTCGCACCCTCCATGACTCCATGAGATCCTGGCGGAGTTGGGACCGCTGGTCCTCGATTTCTCGAGACGCAGGCCTGTGGTCCCGCTCCAGTGCCTCCTTGCGCCATTGGAACAATGACGCAAGGGCTCTCGCTTCCAGGTCCCATGGAGGGGTCCCGGGGATAGTGCCCCTGGCTGTTCTTATAGACTTCCAGAAAAGTTTAACATTTTCCTGGAAGTTGTCAGATAACCTCCTATCAAATTCATCACTTTCATTCTCTTTCTCTTTAGCTATCACCTACTTTACTTCTCTTTTACGCTTCTTGTATTCCTCTTTTGCTATTGAGACATCCTCATCTGTCGCCTTATTCATTCTGTGATTGGCTTTGATTGCCAACCAGTCCAGCCACGCTTTCTTCTTGCCCGCTACAACCATTTGTGCCTCTACACTCATTCTTTTGACCATACGTCCTTTTTTCCTTTTGCTGACACCACATACTTTCACAGCTACTTGCACAAGTCCTTCCTTTAACTGCACCTATAACTTTTCAATATCATCTTCTTCATCCATATTCTCATACTTCTCTCTCAAGTTATTTCGAAATTCTTCTCTTTTATTCCTTTCTTGCAAACTTTCTACTTTTATCCGTTCAAGCTTGGTCCCAGACTCATGGGCGTAGTGTCGCCACCGTTTAAATAAACCTCTTAACCGGCTTACAACCATATAGTGGTCTGTGTCGACACCAGTGCCACGATAAGCCCGGGTATCCATCACTGTCTTTCTCAATCTGTCGTCCACAATCACAAAATCTATCATACTTCTCTGTTCTCCTTCTTGTCTAGTATACATGTGGATATCTTTGTGGTTAAACAGAGTGTTTGTTGCCACAAGATTCCACTCCAAACATACTTCAAGCAAACTTTTTCCAGTCTCAGTCACTCTATCGAAACCAAACTTACCCAAAACACTTTCATATCCATCACGCTCCACTCCCACCCGACTATTAAAATCCCCTAACATTATGATTCTTTCATTCGGCTTGCAATTACCCAAGGTATCTTTCATGCTGTCCCAAAACACCTGCCTTTCACTCTGTGCTTGGTTGGACCGGTCCCACTGCGCATCCTGTGGGGCATAAACTCCCACTACAAAGATGCGCGAAAGACCGACCTTCAGCCTCATCCACAGTAGCCTTGGGCTTACACATTCGAAGTCAATCAAACACTCATTCATTCTAGCAGAAAGGATAATTCCAACACCTTGACTGGCCCGACTAGTGTCAGCCACCCCTGACCAAAAAGCTGTAAATGGCCCATGTGTGGTTGTGTCACACCCTTTCCGCTTAGTCTCGTTCACACACAAAACATCCAGTCGTCTTTCACTCATCAACTTACACATTTCCCCCATTTTATCATTCATACCTCCTCTTACATTGATCGTCGCAAAGCGGCTTTCCATAGCCCACTTTTCGCCTACCCTGGGACTGAGACGTGATGGGTGGAGAACCACATCGCCGTCCTTCTTCTTTAAAATCAGTACCATATTTAATTTTGTTCCCACGATCAGCTAGGGAACAAAGGTCCACCCAGACAGAGCCCCGCATGTCTGAGTAAGGTTAGCCGTCATCTGGGGTCACCCGGTCCCAGGGCAATTTTTTTTTTTTTTGCACTGTTGCCACACTTTTAGGGGGTTTTTAGTTCCCCTTGGCCTGTGTTTGCCGGTCAGGTTATTTAACCACCGCCTGTTGCTCGGCGTTGTTGCTCGTTTTGCACCACCCGGGGGGCACGTGTAGGGTGGGTCAAGGAAAGGTGGTAAATCCTACGGACGCGAGCAACATCACCCCCCTTCGTTCGTTCAATTAGTGTTTTATTTTGGGGTTTGTTTTGGGCATTGTATTAATTGTTTCACACTCAGGTTATATAAGGATATACCTACTGGGCATGTTATGGTCCTTATTCAATTAAATATTTTAGAATATATTGCTCACAGAGTAGCCTGGATATGGTACCTATTCTTTACATGGTGTAATTATATATCTATGCATGTAATCTGTGGACTAAATACTGTACTGTGTAAAATTCCATTACAAAAATGTTGACCTCGCCGAGATTCTTGCCCTTCTTGCGGTAATCGAATGGGCGGATTTCTTGACCTTCAATAAGTGTGTTTTAATTTGAATATAAATATTTTGAATTGCATTGAATGATTTTTACCTAAAACTATACATTATTGAAGGTATACCTACATGGCAGAGTGACTTAAGCGAACATTCTAACCATAGAGATACTCTTATAATAAGCTCCATGGTTCTAACTTAGCACTGTATCTATAAAACATCAATAGATGTCACTATAAGTGTTTCTTAATTCTGTAGGAAGCATAGAAGTGGTTGTCCCATATCGACGGCCCCTACGTAATTCATCGAAACAGATATTTGTAATTTTTCAACAGAGTGTTTCAAAGTTTGTTTTTGGAATATTTTTTTTGTTAAAGATATTCACTAGCAATTTGATATTTATTAATACTTTTGGCATTATTACATTTAGTTATACATATTTTTTTTTTTTTAATATGCACTAGTTTAGTGGAAAATTAAGTATCGATAATATACTTCGTAATAAGTGGAAGTGATATTATTGAAACTGACAGTTTCAACAGTTAACGTTGGAGAAATGTTAAAAGAATTTATCGAAACTGGCAAATTCGATCATTTACGTGACATATTTTGTTAAGGTATTTAACGTAACTGGTAGTTTCAATGAGTTACGCCGTAAGACAGTAAATTGGTAACACCTGTTTCTATATAATATGAATAACTGTAAGTATGTCGCATGTAAAAATAAATAAACAAAATTAAATATTAATATTCTATGAAAAATCCGAATATATAACTAAATTTATTAGAAATCACATGTTATGTTGTTTGTTTGCATAATAAAATAAAAGATGGCACTAGAAATCACATATTATTAGAATCACATTTCCATAAAGTCTTATTCTTTCTCCTCCTTATTTCTAATTCTTTCTAAATAAGTCTTATTCCTTTTCCTCCTATAGTACCTACTTACAAAGTTATAATCACATTTCCATAAAGTAATATTCCTTTTCCTCCTTATTTCTAATTAAGTCTTATTCCTTTTCCTCCTTTAGTACTTACAAAGTTATAATCACATTTCCATAAAGTCTTTTCTTTCTCCTCCTTATTTCTAATTATATTAGGTAAACATGAATTTAGGAATTAGGAACATAAATTTTAATCACATATAAATTTTAATAAACCAACATAAAAAACTTCTAGTAGAAAAAACTAAAACTCTGAGTTGAACCAAGTTAGAAAAAAACTTAAAAACAAAAATCTTTTATCTTAAAATAATCTTACCAATATTCATTCTTTCTCTCTTTTATCAATATGACAACAAAATGGAAAAAATAACATCTTCTGAAAAAATAATATTTTTAACACCCGTTAAGTAATAATAATACTAGGAATACAATATCTGAGATCAAAGTAGTAGGAAAATAACTTGTTAAACTCTTCTTATCGAATAATACTATCTACTACGAGTATAATGCTTCTAATCTGACTCAACATCATTTTCGGCTGTATTTTTGTCATGTCTAATGTTTTTATAAAATCTATGATATTCCTTTGGTATCACCCCTGTATCACATAAAGAAATAAGATCTTTGTATTTCGCTTCGGTAATACTAAGAGTATTAGAATAAGCTACTTTTAATTCGTCATTGTTAATTTCCCTCCCACGTCTTCTCGTAACAACAAAATTTAAACAATGTTGCTCACCCTTTAAATCATATTTAAATAAAAGGCAGTTAGGAACATTCTTATCTATTCTGATTTCCTTGATTTTGTTCCATTTTACCTCACAGTTGCTGTTATCCTTCTTCCAATTTCTATTATCTAGAAAAGGTTTAAAATCTAAAATGTCCTGTTGAGTTAATTCAATGACATTATACGGTCTACCAGTGGTTTTGGCCCACCGCACTAATGCATACCACTGGTCGGGCGTACAAATCAACTTCCTCTTTGATTCTTTCTCAATGAGAGCGTGAACGCTATCACCCTCATTTTGGGTGTGGCCCTTCTCTAAAAAACGGTGAGTTATATCAACATTATATACTTTTGCTAAATAAATATACATAGAATAGACTACTCTATTTCTATTTTGCCCTGAGCAGTTATCCGACCAAAACAGAAATTTCTTTGTACCTTTGTCAATAAGATTTTTCATAAACATCATTAAACAACTACTGACTTCATTGGCCTGTACCTGTACATTCTGTCCACATATAGCAAAACCCTTCCTTATTTGCCATGTCAAAAACTGTAAAATTATACACGGACAGTTTACGTTTGTAATATAAAAGTCCTATATCTCCATGGGGCGAATTTAGAATTTTTTGGAAGTCGAATGTTGCACTGATCACCTCACAAGAGTTCTGAGCTACTTGTTTATCATGGTCTTTAAATTCTCTGGTAATTTTCTTGTTTTCAATGTGCTTAGTATAATCATTTATTTGATCAACAGTTGGGTTTGTAGTATTTGAATATGAATGACATTTATCACAAATATCTTTCTTCGGTACAAAAAATGCAATATTCAAGTTTTCATTAACTATATCTGAGTACTGGCGCAACGTAATAGCTTTGCTCTCGTAATCTTTCAATTGATCCCATTCTTTACACAAGGAGAACATTTTAGTCATGTTTAAATTACTGTCTAGGTACACTTTGCTACTGCTGTGTCTTGTATAATGTGATGGAACTGGCTGAAATGATGCGACATGGTCACAGACACTTTTTATCATTTCAGTGCTGCGTACAACAGGATGATTATGGTGTTTTCCTCTATCATCAGGTAAAGTAATTCCTTCCTGGTTTAATTTAGTATGAGCACTACAAATTATTTGGTCGGTAATGCACAAGGTATTCAAAAACATTTTGAGGCAAACTTGTACAGATTCATACGACGAAACATCTGGATTGTCTTTGTTATTAGGAAGTGGTAAAAAATATTTTGTTGTATATTTTCGCCTAGAAGGACCTTCTACAGTAATGCTTTTCTTTGTACATTTTACACTAAATTTATTTATATATTCCCATTGCATGGTGTGATCGCCTATTTTCCAAAAATTTGTCATTATATTTTCTCTTGTAGCATTGTCGAATTTTTCAAAACATTTTAATTTACAAGTAGTCGGACATACCGGCTTCAATTTTTTCTCTTTTTTAACTATTCCCTTTCTTGTGATGTACTCCTGACCAGAATTCAATAGTTTTTTCCTTTTACTATCTATCCATTTCTCAACACATCTTTTTCTTTTTTTCCCAGGGTTTTCTTTGAATGTTTTCTTTCTTGCCTTTGTTGCTGTAGTACTCGAGCTAGGTGACTCACACTCCGAAACTGTTATCAGAGAGGCAACACTAGTTGGTTCAGTAAATGGGTTTTGATGTTCCAGTTCATTCAGCAGCGGTGTTACTGGATGGGGCGATGAAGGTGAGGATCTTGAGATGTTTTGTAGGGAGAATTCAGTTCGAATATCATCAAAATCTTGTCGTGGTGATGGCAAGGGCGTGTGCTCGGAGCTCCCTAAAATAATCAAATCCTTATCACTGTCGATTGGAGTGGGTGAATTGGATATTGTCTTGTCCAATATTGAAAAATCTTCTGACGACCAGTTTTTGTCCGATGAAAGTGCTTCGTCAATTATTCCCTCTAAGACATTCCATTCTCTTACACCAAACTGACAGGACACAAGCAGAGGTGAATCTAAATAAAAAAAAACAATTATTATTGGCAGAATTACAGAATATGTAGGTAGGTACTACCTACCTACGTAATTATTTAGGACAAATTGTATCGAAAGTATGAAAATAAACAGTAAAACATTGAAACTGTCAGTTTCGTATTATTACTGAACATCAAAATTCACCGTAAGTAAATGAAACTGGTAGTTTCGTTTTCTTCCTAAAATAAAATACCGCAGTAAATAAATGAAACTGGCAGTTTCGTTTTATTTCTCTACTCAAATACCACAGTAAAAAAATGAAACTGGCAGTTCCGACAAAAGGTTACTATTTAATCACGACATACAACATCGAAACTGTCAATTTCGATGTTATACTATGTATTTGCATTGGAATTCAGAATTTTATAAATATATTTCAATAACAAGTAATAAGTAAATCACTATATACAACTAATTATAAATACTTTAAAATAGTATTACTTTACTAACTTACCGGGTTTAGGTGTTTCATCAA
This sequence comes from Nudaria mundana, assembly GCA_963556515.1. NCBI lineage: Eukaryota > Metazoa > Arthropoda > Insecta > Lepidoptera > Erebidae > Nudaria > Nudaria mundana. The sequence continues at coordinate 24,075,122 of OY748286.1, forward strand.
CAATTCCTTGCTGAGCGGCACTCTCCGAATTTATTAAATTAAGTATTTTCTTAGACCTAGAGTACCTGGATGTATATTTTTTCATTGTTTTACTTAAAAATAATCAAAAATTGTAACAAATTCTAGCGCAATCACCTCATGGCTCGCCGGCGGCTAAATAGCGCTGGTGTCGCGTACATTCTCGAAAGTGTTAGTTTCGTCTCGCTCGCACGTCAGTCACTCCGGCGTATTTCTTCGGATCAAAACATTCGACTATCTACTTCGGCTAGTTTAGTTACATTCGAGGTTTTACGATTACATTTTCCGCTTTATAGGAAGATTTTAGTTTTTCTCTTCACTGGTATGTATAAATAAAGTATAAATTAAAACTATTAAACGAATAAAAAAAACGCGAATTTTGAGTTTCGTTGATTTACGTAGGGACCGTCGATATATGTCACTGGGTGCCTTGTAGGCTTAAGCGACATTTCATCCTCAAAAAACGTCATCCGCGGATGAAACGGGGGTTTACCTTTGACCTACTCTAATGAGTTTTGAAAGAAAATTACTCCTTTAACTTATTCCCTATCGTTGGAGTCGCGTTTTATCCCGCGTCGTTAAGTGAATCCTTCTAGCCTACTTCTGTAAGGACGTCGGGTGGCTAGCCCGCCTTCCTCAGGCATGGCTCCGCACTCGGCGCCCGTTTAAAAAGCTGGCAATCCAGCTGCACAGTTGAGGAGGTAGACCATATGCCGGAAGCTTGGAAAGGAGCGAAGCATGCCAGACCCTATCGAAAGCTTTGGCGATGTCCAGGCTAATAGCCAAGGACTCGTCGTACCTTTCCATAGCTTCACCCCATACATGCGTGACGAATACCAGGAGGTCACCCGTTGATTGTTTTGGTCTGAAGCCATATTGCCGATCATTGATTAGCGAGTGATCCCCTAGGTATCGCATGAACTGCTTATTGATAAGGAGCTCAAGCACCTTGCAAATGATTAAGGTGACAGCTATGGGTCGATAGTTTACTGGATCGGATCGATCCTCTTTCTTGGGGATCGGTTGTACGTTCGCCTCTTTCCAGACCTCCGGCACGAGTCCTGTAGAGTATGACAGGCGGTACAAACGTGTTAATACTGGATACAACTCAGCAGCACATTTTCGTAGCACCACCGCCGGAATGCCGTCCGGGCCACCGACTTTCCGCGTGTCGAGTGACCGCAGCACTGCCCGTACATCAAATTTCCTGATAACAACATCAGGCATAGTGTGGCCACAGTTGACGATGGTGGGGGGCTGCAGGCCACGGTCGTTGACCCGGGAATTAACCGCAAAAAGGTTTGCGAGCATGTCCGCCTTCTCTTGGGCTTTGTGAGCCAGTTATCTATCAGGATGGCAGCGAGGGTTGGCAAAAATTAGACTGGACGGCTTTGGCCAGTTGCCAGTATCCACGGATGCCCGTGGGATGGGATGTGAGCTCCTGAACAAGCCGCGCGACGCGCTGGGCATCCGCTCTCTTGAAGGCCCTCTTGCTGAACCTAGTGGCCCTATTTTACGCTATTTTGAGGCGGTCCACGTTCGGGTCACGTGCCGCCCGAGCCCTGACCCAGGCGCAATATGCGGACTGTTTTTCTGGACAGCCTCGGCACATTCACGCCCGAACCAGGGGCTTGCTTTGCTTTACTATTCTATCCCTAGTCTGATCTCGCCAGCAACGGCAGCAGCGCTATCCGAAGGCGCCTTCCCTACAAAGCAGCGCTGGCTCCACGGGACGGACGCAAAGTAATCGCGGAGACCGTCCCAGTCTGCCGACGAGTAGTGCCATAATCGTCGAGTCATTCCAGCACGAGCAGGAGGTGGCACTTTCAAGCTGGCGTGCACCACACAGTGATCGGAAGTACCCAGTGGGGCGCGTACCGACACACTGTACTGGGCTGGGCGACTCGGCAGCAGTAGATCCAGCAAGGTGGGCGTGTGGTCTGAACTGTCAGGTATCCGGGTGATCCCCTGTACCATCTGGGTCAGCCCGTGGGAGAGAGCGAATGCATGGGCAGTTAGTCCCACATGATCGGTCCTAAGGGACCCCAGCCACTCAACGTGATGACCGTTAAAGTCCCTCAGGAAAACCAGGTCAGCGTTCGGGAACCGCACCTGCGCATCGTCAGCCATCTCGCTGAGATATTTGAAAAGGCTTGTTGTCCCAGTGTCCCCTGTGTGGGAGTGGTAGACGCACATGTAGATCTGGCTCATAGAGCCATGATCCACATGCAGCCAAAGGACGGAGTAGGAGGGGTTCTCTAGACGGCGCAACCGGCGGCAGCAAACATCCGCTCTAACGAACACGCACACTCCGGCTTTGTCGCGGAATTCTTCCTCAATGACATAACCCGGCTAACAGGGGTAAGACGTGTCGTCAGGGCGGCGTATCTGTGTCTCCGTTAGGAACATCACAGAAGGCCGTGGCGTCTCTAGGTGATAGTGGACGGAATCGAGGTTCGCATGGTGTCCGCGGATATTCACGAACTCCACCTCAAACGAAATCAACTTTGTGGGGTTTTTAGGGGCAGCAGTGTACCGTCTATTATTTTTTGCACTTTCATGGTGAGATATGGGGAAGCGTAAATACAGGGCGATATTTGGTGCGGCAGTAAGTTACAAAGTGCAGAGGCTAGCTTCGTCTAGAACCGTGTGGTTAGGTCGGAGCCGACCCGCCGGACGGAAGGGCTCCCGGCGAATCGACCCACACCACCCACACTAGACTCCGCTTCACCCCCACTGGACCCATGCCTGCCGCACCATACATCGCCCCAGGCCCGGCAGTGCAGCTGCTGAACCCCTAACGCAACCCAGCGTGGGCTGGGTTACTTGGGGGGCTTTTAGCACAGCTGCACGGTTGTAGCCCCCCGGACCAACACTGTTGTACCACCTGGTATCCACGTAGGGGCCGAAGCCACCACATGGGTACCTTAATCTACGAACCTCATCCGTTAATCAGCAGGTGCGCCACTAGCAGGTGAGGTCATACACGATAGATGTAAGAAGGGCCCCTTTGCACCCTTGAGCTCCAACTACTCGTTACGACTGCCTTAGTATATTCCTAAATCAACCAGAACCGACCGCTCTCTGAGGCACTTAGGGGTCTCAATGTCTAAGAAATGGTCACACATTTTTAGACTGACCTGACTTTAGACTAAATGTTGTTTCACCAATCCACTATACGAGTTCCATATTTCGACGAAGCAATATATTGCTTCGTAATGAGTTGACCTACTTGGTTACCACTTAACCAATTTCAATATTTTGTGGATGAGATGACCCCTAACAATTCGAGAAGGGGGACATTTCATCCAGGGACTAATATTTTGCGGATGAAATGACCCCTAACAATTTGAGGAGGGGGACGTTTTATCCGAGGATGTTTTTTTGCGTATGAAATGTCGCCAAGTCGACTGAGTCTGATCATTCCTTTGGTATACTGTAATTCACTCCTAATAAAGAAGAATTAGTCAGGAAAATTTTGTCAAATACACTGATTGATTCCGAGGTGCGATGCAAGACCGATGCCATATATGCTTGGAGGATGTCTTGCCCCGACACTGACCTGCCCTCACGCCTAGGCTCACAGCGACTGTGGGATTCGCCACTCTGTAAATTGAGAATTAATACACTAATTGACACTTCTGTCAATATTTCAGAACGTGCACGCCTAATAGCTGTTGGAGAATGGGAGTCAATGTAATGGATCCAGGCGCTTCCATCGCCCAACATCAGTACAATGTTGGACGACACAACCTTCCGCATTGCCACTTGCCTTCGGCTGGGTACACCTTGTGTATCCCCGCATCATTGCACCTGTGGAGTAGCCGTCGATAATCTGGGACACCATGGCCTTTCTTGTAGCAGAAGCGCAGGTCGTATACCTCGGCACGCTATTCTAAACGACATAATTCGTAGGGCTCTTTCCACCGCAGGTCTTCCGGCCGTACGTGAACCAAATGGTTTAGCACGAAGCGATGGAAAGAGACCGGACGGATTTCGTTGCTGCCGTGGAAGATGGGAAGGCCTTTGGTGTGGGACGCTACATGCGTTGACACCTTAGCACGTTCACACCTTCTAAGCATATCCGGATTTGCCGGCGCTGCTGCTGCATCGGCTGAAGGCCTCAAACGGCGTAAATATGCTAACCTAGCAGGTGATTACATATTTGAGCCGTTTGGGGTTGAGACACTGGGGTCATGGGGTTCGAGTGCTCGCCGCCTTTATAGAGACATTGCTAAACGTCTAATCGATGCTTCTCAGGACCAGAAGGCTGGCTATTTTCTGGCCCAAAGAATAAGTATCGCCATCCAACGTGGCAACACAGCCAGCATTCTGGGAACCTTCCCAGTCGACAATGACGCGGAGGATTTTTTAAACGATATTTTGTAATGAAAATATTTTTAGTCTATAATTATGTTTATTTTGTATATTGTAATTTTTATTGTAAATAAATGTACCAAACTTAAAAAAGCAACATGTTCAGAAGATGTATTTTTTTATTATAGGATGAGGACTGGCAACACGCATATGGGAACGCACATAATATTATTTTAAATACTTTTAGCCTACTTAAGCATTGTATACAGTACAATAATTCTTTCTTACCTACTTTGTTACTTTCACCTACCAGTAATACAATAGTGGTACTACTATTATACTTGGATGACACAATTTTGCATATTATTATTGTAATTCTTATTGTATGTAATACTGAAACATTAAACATTGATTACACTCCCAAAATACAAACATTTGTAATAATATAATGAATGTCATTAGTGTCAGTGATGTATAGATGTCAACACGACAAACTTCAAGACTAGACTAGGGCTTGTATACATCATTCGGGATTGTGCGCGTTGTATAGCGTCCTCTATCGGATTTCGTAAGAACTTTGCCAAAATACTAGCTAGCCATATCAGACATTTTCTATTAAAAAAGGTGACTGTCTGTGGTAATGCAATTTGTTCATCTGTCGTTGAGTTTCCGGCTAGTAACAAAGTAGTTCCTTGTAAAAAGTGGTTTTAGACTGGTTTTTGGTTAAGAAAATATTCGAGAAAGGATTCGAAAGTTAATAAAATACCAGCGCGCTCAGTCAGAGCTCTCTTTGTGTGATTACTCTGCTATATAACATCTAAAATACTTACCTAATTTGATACGCAATATTCCACGTGTAAAAAGTTTTCTTTACCGTGATATTAGAATCTTCGAAAGTTGAACACATCCTGAGAGTATTGATCCTATAAAATTTGGACTAAGTAGGGAGCTAATCCATTTGTTTTAGGCAGCAGAAGGCGTCGTTTGATCCCTAGAGGTATCCATAAGGACTTGGCAACAGGATTCTGGAGTTCGTCGGAGTCGTTGGACCATTGTAAAGACTCGCAATTGAAATCCCAGAGTCTACGTCGTGAACACACCAAATAACCTTGGGCCCACAAGACAGCAGTTCGAAGTTCATACTGCCACCATCAGACCGCAGACTTACGCCAAGCTAAGTACTTTTATTAAATTGTGTAAACTGGAAGGTGTTGTCTTCGGTAGCTTCCCATTTCTTTGAATATACCGATTTGAACCACTCAAGAGCCATCTGCTAAGTTAATCTTCAAGAATATGATCTGTGCATTGTTCTCTCACCAATTTAAGTAATAGGCTAGTCAATACCTACCTATTTTTCTTGTGTAAACTAATAACCTAATTTTATCTTACTCGTATATTGTATAACTATTTTTAAAGTTATTACCAATATAATCTCTGTAAACCCTCTAACTGTGCCTTATTGAATCTCCTGTCATCACACACACTGTTCATTTATGAACTGGCGCCCTGGGATAAGTAAGTATAAGGTCTCATAAGCCTCTCCGACGATCCAGCTGGTGGGTGAGGCTGACTTTCAGTGCTACAATACAATACATAACATCTACAATGTTCTGTAACGTATTTTGTATATTAGCCAAACTACTAGGTACTGTCGATCATCATTATGAGTAAGAACAATAAAAGGGTATAATTATGAAATAATAGTTAGTAAGGGTAAAATTATGAATTATAAAATTCTATAAAAGCGTGTTTTTTCAGTTTTTTTAAACTATTATTTATTTTTTATCTTTTTGTTTTTATTTTCATTTTTTTTTTAATTTTCAATCGAATTATTTCATTGTCATCGGTCTTTGACAGGTGTGCAAAGTTTGAATTAAATCTGATCGTTCAAAGTAGGGCAGAATCGAACCCAAAAGAGTTGGTTACAAACATACATAAATACAGGTGAAGCTAATAAAAGCGTATTAAAAATGCAATCAGTGGTATATTTTTTTATTAACCTAATGTAATACATAAATTAACTTATAATTTACAACCTTTGCCTAACAAGAATGTACAATTTTTATCTATAAGAGTAAATAACTAATTTTAAGTTGTTGTAATCGCAGTAACAGTTGACATAACTATGTCAACTTCGTTTGATTTCGTTATTTTCGTTGTTGATAATAAAATGCAAATATTGGCTATAAACCTTATGAATTAAAAATCCCCTATTGAAACTGATTAGATCCAGTAGATCTCAAAATGATCTTCTGTCTTTGAGGTGTACAAGAGAAACAGATTGTGTCCCTTTCTTTTATGACAATCGGTACATATTTTAAACCTCTCATTATGAATAAGAACCTCTGAAAACTCATTATGAATAAGGCGTTAAATATTTAGTAAGTGTATTGATATTTTTTATAAACAAAATATACTTAATTCATTTTGCTATGAAAAGGTATTTCGTTAGAAAAAACACTTCTAGATCATTTAAGTTTAATTTTTTATGTCTACTTTCTTCTCCACTTCGTTCGTATCTATTACTACGAGTATATTAAATATTAATACGAGGATCACCGATAGCACGACATTTAATAATACTCCAATAATAGCTGTAATAATACTCATTTTTAAAGTTCCACGATTTTCACTCGTAACTTAGTGCAACTCAACCGAACCAGTAGGTAATATTAATAACCTCTAGCATTTATATAACATAATGTTTTTATTTCACCAAAGACCACTAAGTTTCAGTCCTCATATCTAGTACTTTGTTGTAAGTTAGATCTATTTCTATCTGTCATAGGTGCAACTTGATCCAAAATTTCTAAGAGAGGATTAAATACTAACTCTGGTGCATCTTTAGCCCATACGAAGTCCATATGACTAAAATCGTCTCTTGTCACTACATGGTGGGCGTAAATATTCTTTAATTTCGATACTAGTGTCTGCACATCCGACATACTTGATAACCAATCAGAAGGTGAACTAAATATTATAATCGGTAATTTTATTTCACGTAAATCATACACAGCTGCATGCTTTTTCTTGTATTTATTCAGATTACCTTGTACTCCATAGTCATACATTTGAAATCGTCCACTTTTCACCAGTTGTATATAGTGTAAGATAGTCATAGCTGATCCTCCTGAAGGTACGTGGGCTAGAATATTGTCCATCAAATCATCATCAGCTATTTCACCACCATTTGTCAACAGCAAAACTGGATTTTTACATGTGTTTTCACTTCCTTTACAAAACTTTTTTACAATGCTGTCTGGGAACATTCCGTTAGGTAAAAATTCATTAGACCCTAAAAAACTAAGTGCGTTTATGCCCTTTTTTCTACGGATAGTTGTGATTTCTTTCAATGGACCTTTGGCATGTTTTACAAAAGCTAAAGGGGCTAGCAAAAATGCTGACTTCAGTTTATCATTATACTCCGGTAGTGCGGAAAGAAGTGCTAGTAAAGCTGACGCTCCCATAGAATGACCAATAAAATATAGGTCCGCATTATGCGTATATTCACTTACATACGTTATCGTTGCCGTCAAATCATAAATGCCCATTTCATGCCAAGAAAAATCCCAAAAGTCGTAGGACTCCGTGTACCACACACTGTGATCTTTTGAATATTTATTACCCCTCGCGTTGAGAAGCCAAATATCGTAACCTTTGTCCACTAACATAAAAGGCAGTGAGAGACCTGGTCCTAGAAGTAACCAGTCTTCAGAACTACCTAGGAGGCCATGATGTAGCAGTATTGCTTGTTTAGAAGGATTTGTATCTTCTGGCAGAATTCTTTGTACAGTTAAAATATATCCATCAGAAGTCAGAATTGTATGAGTTTCAGACCTGTAACCTAGCGATGAGATCATCTGTGTTGCATCAATTTCAGCTTTCATGGGTATAATGACTCGGGATTCCATAATATTTCGATTAGGAACTGTCGTAGACTGCACTTCCAAAGGAGTTGTAAAATGTGATTCCAAAGTCTTTGTATAACGTGCTGATTGTTTTGAATCCCACGAAGGTTTATTGTCGACATTATTATAAATAAGGGAATCAATTTCGTCTTCTGGCCACTGATAATAATGATTAAATTTAGTTGGCACTGGCGGCGGAGGCTTATTAAAAAAATTTTTCACTTCACCATAGTACTTTTCTAATGTATTTATAACAGTACGCATTATACCGGTATCACCATGGTCCGCCGCAAAAACAACTTTAAAATTAGCATTATCAAAACTATTCAAAAAGAGAAGATATAAATAAATAATTCGAAACATAATTTCATCTGCTCGTAACTTCACTAACATGCAGAATGACCGCAGTCACTCAGATAAATCCGTTTTATTGAAATATAAAGGATTATAAGCATATATGAACAATCATATTTACATAAACATGTCTATTGTCTTTTTTGAACGAACAGTAAGAAATTCGGCAATAACATTACCTTCTGCCCTAACAATTGAACCCAATATAATTATTGGCGCGCATCAAAACAAAGGTTATTTTAACCAGCTAATTAATTCGGCGAAGAAAAACAATACGAAGCTATATTAATTGTTAATACATTTCGACGAAGCATTATATTGCTAAATTTGGATCTCGTTTAGTGGATCGATGAAAAGATTATTTATCACTACTTATTACAAGTACAAGTGACAATAAGAAAAGCAAACTGGACCTGTGTTTTATTGAATTCCGTGTTTTTTTTTAAACTAAGAATACCTACAAGAAATGCAACTCTGATCTGACAATGGATTATTACGCTGCATAATGGTAAAATTACATAGATAATTTGTTTAAATATTTTTTTATACACAGCTATTTTCTTTTTTCTACAGCTGTACAAAAAGATATACACCATTTTGGATATTATCTTCCTTCTTCCGTACTTGAAATACTTACCTTAAATAATTACTACCTGAAATGAAATAGAAAAGTAGTCGTGCAAAATTATCCTAGATCTTAACTTACTAGGTAAAGTTTTTGGTTATCGTAACCAAAAACTTTTCCAGCATTGACAAACTGAATATTTTCACTTTTATGCATGAGGTCAGTTATTACTTAGCATTCTACCAGTTTATAAACCCCGAGAGAATATTATATTGTACTCCAAAACACATTTCGTATTCAAATAAATTACTTATACAATTCAAAGGCCTATTCAAACGATTTTTTCTTCTTTTGTATAATTAAGTAAATAGCGCCCTTTGTTTCGCTTTTGTTTTCGGACTACATAGGTAAATACTTTTATTAAATTATTCGAGTTTATTTACGTTTTCGAGTTGTGACCATCGTATTTATGTTCACTTACTTAACGGTTAATACTTTGAATGATTTATTTTATTTCTTTTTATTATAATAGGTAATGTGTTTTCTGTTTTTTTACTACTATTAATCTTTATTGTACGCCAATCTCTGGCAGACCATAGAGAACACTATTATGTATTTTACTTATGATCTCAAATAAACTGATTGATTGATTGTAAATTAAAACTAATTAAATGTCTATATATATCTTTTTCATTAGTTCCAAGTACTTTTCATGACATTTTTTCATACCCTCCAACCTTATTTTAGCGTTTCGTACTCAAGTTTTGGAACCCTTATAGTTGTCCGTCCATTCGCCTGTCCGGCCGTCTTTGGCATTCCTACCAAACGGATAGTGCTAGAAACACGAAACTTTGCATGGATATGTGTGTTTCCACGTCGATAAAGTGAGAAAATTAAAAAAATGCATTTTTTTAGTGTACTTCTTCTACACGTAAAGTGTAGATGATTGTTTTAATGTGTTTCTTGTGTACATTATAGTGTAGGGCATCATTAAAAGGTCTCTTAAAAACACTAAGAGGTTGAAAAGTCGATTTTTATTTTTATTTAAGAGCGAGACTTTGTGAGATAGGGCAAAATTGCAAACGTGTTTTTAAATGCAGCGCTGCGGTTTAAAACCAAAAACGTTTAATAGAACGTTGCCATCATACGGATACGACATATTTTGATTAAAAACAACTGTTTAAACGACTTTTAAATCTCTGTTTCAAACCATATAGTCTCCATGTTTAACATGAAAACCATTGTCCCAAGCGGATATTGTTCACACGTTGGTACGTACAACCTCTGCTACACTAGTAAATTTTAAGCCTGTTAAGAAATCCTTTATTTTTCCACGGGACAAGCCAACGGTAGCCCCTTTTGAAGATCAAAGAAATGGTATTACGTTTCTTGATCTCCAAGAGAAGTGCAAGTACATACAGGATTCACCTGAGAGGAAAAGAAACCGCAATCTCGTATTATCCACATTTCTCGCATGCGCCAATATTGTTGGTCTGCTATCGCCATCGAACACCGCTTCATAAGAAGAAGGCTTTCATTGCGGATCGTGAATACATCATGTTTCATTTCGATACGCGATTTCCAATTGTACAATGTATTACAAAACTTTTCCATACTAACACTCTAACACATGACGGACAAAAAAATAAATAGCTAAACTTTATACGTAAGATCTGAACTTGGTATTACAACTGAGTCTGGTCATATAATTAAGAACGATGAATAAATTAATTTTTTCTGCAAATTTAATTAGTGAAGTCTGTGATTGTGGATCACTATTGGTTTAATTTAGGCGCCATTTATTGATGTAAGCCTCACTTGGTGATTGCTTCATAAGAAAAACATGGGAAAAAGTAAAAGTTGTGGTAAATATTCAAGGCAAGCAATAATAAAACTTTGCGAGAAGAATTGGTCATTAAAAAGATAGCCGACCATCCGTAATGCTTAAAAACTATGGTTTTCCACACTGTGAAGCATGATGCCGCATACCAAACTACTTTAAATAATCCCCGTGTATCTAAACAGAGAAAGTCATCACGTCATGATGATAGAAATATCGTTCGTATGGGAAACAAATTCCATTTAAAGAGTCTACTCAGCTGAGATAAGACAATTTTGGTGAATAAAACTCCGTAACAATCTCAGCAGGCACTATTCGAAGGCGTTTGGTAAAATAAAAGCTGCACGAAGTGATAGCAATAAAGGTGCCCATGTTGAAAAGATGCCATAGGTGCATTTGCAAGAAGGCATGAAACTGAACTCTTGAGCGAGGGAAGCGTATTTACCACGGCGAGTGTTCAAAGAGCTCTTCAACCTGGTCCCACCCTCTGCCTTCCGATCCCGAACAACGCGTGCCGGGCAGAGATGCCACTCCCACACAGTGGATAGCATGTTCGCGAAAACTGAACATTTTAAACGTTTGTTTCTCTGCCGAACAGTAGTGGCCTGGAACGCCCTGCCTGTGCACGTGTTTCCTCCCACATATAATCCTGGGTTCTTTAAGCGGAGCGTCAAGAGGCGGTCGTCAAGTTGAGGGCCACTCTCTATAGTATTGTGTGCTGTAAGAGTGGCCCACAAACGCTAGACGTCGTCACGACTTACCACCAGGCGGGCAGCGTCAATTTGGCGAACCCAATATAAAAAAAAGCGTCTACATTTCGAGATCGGACAATTTGGCTTTCGTCCGTCTGTCTGTCTGTATGTGTGTTCCGGGCTAGCTGCCACAGTTTATATCCGATACACATACGACATGATACGCACAAGACCTTGACTTGGCATAAGTATTCCTTGATTGATTACAATTTTTTCATCGTGAGCTTTTGGATTGAGGGGAAAATGGGGTAAATATATAATAACGTTATGTTTTTCAGGGCTAGTGGCCCATTTATTATCCGATCTTCACGAAACTTGACACGAGTATTCCTTTACTAGAAACAATATTTTAGTGGCATTTTTTAGATTGGGGAGAGGGATGTAGGGGGGAAATCCCAAAAAATGATTTTAATGTTCGCGAGGTCTACTGTTGGACCATAGGGTGACTACTACTGTAAAAACATATGTTTTCTAACATGAAAAACATGAACCGGGTGACCTCTGATGGAAAAAAAAATGACAGTGGCCTCCAAATACAGTATTGGACCCTAAGTACACAAAAGTAACATTATAGCATGGTGAGGGAAATGTGAATATTTGGGGATGCTTTTCTGGTCAGGGAGTTTTTTTATCTGTTCATGGTGTTGGATATGTTATACTGATAGAAAGAAACAGATCAAACCAGTACAAAAAAATACTGGAAGAAACAATGTTTGCCATAAGCTGTAAATGTGCATCCTGTCATTTGGACATTTCAGCATGACAATGATCTAAAACAGCAAAGAATTTCTTAAATCGCAATCAGTATCTGTCTTAGGTTAGCCAGTGAAAAGGCCTGATGAAACCTAAAATAGCACTTTTTGGTACGAAGTAAAGTAAAAGGATAGTAGATAGAAAATAAATATAAAATTGACAGTATGGCAACTTATGAGTAGTGTAGGTACGATGTTTTTAGAAGAGTAGAACTCCTAACTCAAAACGTCAAAAATTAATAGAGTTGGTGCTTCATCGGTGTTAAGCAGTTATTCAAAGCCGTGAACAGGCTACTAACTATTAATTTTAGTTTCAAATTAATTTAATTACTTTTGGTGTTAATGCACTTTACATTTTTTAATATGGTTTATTTCGTCTAAGTTACATTTATAACACTATTTGCGGTTAAAAAATCCTTCTTAATTATTGAGGCGAGACGGAGGAGTTCTTTGACGCCTGTATATAGTGTAGATTTTAGTGTGTATAGCATACTTTTTAGTAAGTGTCAATAGTATTATCTTCTAATGTTAATTTTCTTTCTTGAGTCCCTATAATAATATAATTTAGTTTCTCATTATTTTTAAACCTGAGGTTCAAGGTTCGTAGTCGCAGGGAGACCGATGACATTAGTCTGCGCCTGTCATGACATCTATAGGAATCTACCCTGTACACCAATCTAAGATGAAGATGTTATACCTAATTATCGAGGTGTCCCTGTTCATGCAAATAGAATAGAATAGGATTTATTTCATTAGTAATAGTTCATTAAGTGTTACATATTATATTCTTACATAGGAACATTAATAAACTACATAGATTGTGCCTGAACTAGGTAAATATTTCTGTGTTTCAGGCTTGAATTGCAACTTTACCTAACTAGATTTTAATCAAATACATTTATAAAATACAGTAAATAAAACAGTATTAATTCTAAAATTATATCTTTTTGCACTGTCTATCGTGTATTGCATACAAATAAATAATAGTTTAAAAAAACTAAAAAATCACGAATATTGGATAGAATCAGGCGTTACCTGGCAAACTTTTTAAAATAATTGCATTAGAACAGCTGTTCTCGCTGAGACAGTCTTGAGAATGCCTCGTTAGGTGAAACAGTTGTCGACGTTTTAATGTCCTCTATTTTTGTGAAAATAATGCAATTATTTTAAAAAGTTTGAACATCATACTTACCATTACTTAAAAAAAACACGCTTTTATAGAGACTCCAACTAAAAAGTAGAAAATAAATTTTAATAAGTTTGAATTAAGAATAGTGTAAATAAGAAATAAATGTATATTATTGTAAAAAAAGCGAGAGGTGCATTTTAAGATATTATCAAAATGAGCATACAAGTGAAGCTAATAAAAGCGTAGTAAAAAGGTGCACAGTCGTTGTCGCATTTCTAAATTATCTTTAATTTAATTCATAATTAATGTAATTTCTGACTTTACTTTAGGTACTCGTATCTTGCAACGTAGATTTAGTACTGCTTCTGTGGCGTGGTCGGTACTGCATCCGCTTTCGACGCCGGAGTCTCGGGTTCGATTACCGCTCGGGACAAACTTTGTGTGAAGACAGATACGTTTGTATCGAAGTTTGGATGTTTCCTATGTATAATATGTATGTATTTACAAAAAAAAATTGCACATAAGTATTTATATTAGTTTATCTAGTACTCATATCACAAGCTGCTTAGTTTGAGACTAGATGGCGTTGTTTGAGTTGTCCTAACATATTTATTTTATTTAGTAGATCAGCATTATGATCGGCTGCTGCACTACAATACACATGACGATGATGAAACATTAAGTATTAAACAAAACGTTAACAGAATTTTTAATGATTTACTTAACTATATCTAAATACTTTTTGTATTTACATAAAAATACTTTCTTATTAACATTTTTAATAAAAGATTTAATTCAAACACTGGCCCAGTTAATCGTCAAACTCGGCGAATGACATTAATGCAAATCTGTTTACAGATTTTCCTCTTCTTCTTTACTTGCCTCTTTATAATTTCAGCTTATTCCCCATCTGAAAGCACCTTTGTTTTTCAATTATCTCAAGAACCAACAACGGCTTCATTATTTTGATAAGGTACCGTATAGTAGGAACCGTGATATTTGATATAAATTTATCGATAGGTAACCTTCATGTCACTGGGACATCGGAAGGTAAACCTAACATAATGACAAGAAAGGTTGGACACGAAGCTAATCCACTTATTTTCCATTAACATTTATTATTTACTAACCACTTACGCTTAGCTGATTGCCCTGTCTCCGTCCGCGTTTTAAAGTTCTCTCGTTCCCAATTGCCACGAGAACAGTTGATATCACGGATAATGTAGCAACATACCTAATTAATATTGACTGTCTCGGTGGCTCAGTGGTATGAATATGCGACTGCCGTCCCTGAGGACCCAGGTTCGTTTTTGGGTGTAGGTAATCAAATTATTTGTGTGATCCACAAATGTTTGTTTCGTAGTTTGGGTACTCGTATTTTCTGGGGCGGGGCCCCAAGTGATTAGATACTACGTCCTCGCCGTCCGCCCTGGACCCCAACTTGACCACGGTAACGCAGTGGCAAGTTGGGTGACCGAACGTATTTAGTCTGAACTTGGTGCCAATAAAAATTGTGATCATTATGAATAGTGAACCCGACGATACCCCCGGTCCCGATACTGCCCTTTCCCGGGCAGTATCAACCGACGACTTTACGCATCCATCACGGACTCCGATGCAAATTGATTTGGGGGCTCGCGCCGCGCCGCCTAGCTGCAGCGCGATGTCGACGCCCCAAGGAACTGATGCTGCTGGGACTGACGATGGGTCAGCTCCCAGCAGTGTGAAGAAGAAGGGCCGCTCTTCTGCGACGAAGAAGAGGACCCTCGAGGAGAAGGGGGGGCCGCCGCGCGACCGTAGCACTAGCTGCTCCGGGTGGGGGTCCCTCCTCTCCACCGATTCGGAGGAGGAGGTGCCGGTCAAGACGGTGCGTACGCGTCTCGACGCGTACAGAAGGCGGCCGCCAACTCCTCCTCCGTCCTCGGTCCAACAGTCCCAGCGAAGTCGCCGGGAAATCGGTGGGCCGCCCGCGCGGGAGCTGATGAGCGTTTTTGCCCGCATGAACGCGGCCTTGCGGGGCAACAGAAACGTGGCGGGGAGGAAGAAGATTGTGGCTTCATTGGTGGATGAAGCCCAATCTTCCCTCAACAAGCTCCTCGCGCGGAGCGTCACTAAGGAGGAGGCGAGGCTCCGGAAGCAGGTGACGAGCCTGGAGGCGGAGCTCGCTGCTTCCAGGAAGCAGATGGATGACCTGTGGCGGGAGGTCGCTGACTTGACCAAGGTGGTCAAGGCGCCTCCCGGTCCCATGCTGCCGCCTCCTCCTCCGACGGCTGGACCAGCGCCGAAGACGGCGCCACCCACGGCGCCCACCACGGCGCCCACCAAGGCGCCCACGACGGCGCCAACCACGGCGTCCAAAAAGGCGACCACCACGGCGCCCACCATGGCGCCCACCACGGTGCCCAACACGGCGCCCGGATCGCCGCCACAGCCTGTGCCGACTATGGTACAGGTCCTGACGGCGATCGAGAGGCGCCTCGCGGTCCTGGAGGACCGGGCGTACCGCCCTCCGCTAGCACGTCCCGCGTTCTCATACGCGGCGGCTGTTAGCGGTTCTCCCGTTCCAGGACCAAGCGGCACACTCGCTGTCCGCCGCCCCGCTCCGCCCCAGTCCGCTCCAGCGTACCGGTTGCCGGCCGAGACCGCGGCCCAGGCGCGGAAGGCGAACGGCGAACGGCACCCCTGCCGCCTCCTCTTCCTCTAACGCTCCCGCTGCTCCTTTACATCCCTCCGGACGGGAGGGATGGGAGGTAGTGGGGGCCAAGAAGAGGAAGACAAAGGCCGCCAAGAAAGCGGCCAAGAAAGTGGCCAAAGCCGCCGCGGCGAAGGCGCCGAAGAGGCCCCGCGCTCCTCGCTCCACAGCCGTCGTCCTTACGGTGACGACGGAGGGTGTGGAGAGGGGTGTGGGGTACGCTGATGTCCTGAGGACCGTGAAGTCCTCAGTCAACCTCTCAGCCCTCGATATCCAGGGGGGTTTCCGGTGCAAGACGACACGCACCGGGGCTCGCCTCCTCGAGGTCTCCGGCGCCTCCAGCGGCCCTAAAGCTGACGCCCTAGCAGCGCAGCTTAGGGACGCGCTGGACGCAGAAGCCGTCCGCGTCACCAGGCCCACCAAATGCGCTGCATTGCGCATCACGGGTCTGGATGACGCGGCCACGACGGAGGAAGTAATCTCCGCCGTCGTGGAGGCGGGCGGCTGCCCCCGTGACCAGGTGAAGGCTGGAGACATCTCCTTCGGCACCACTGGTCATGGGATGACAGTCGTCCAGTGCCCCGTCGCGGCGGCACTGAAAGTGACGGACGGACGAAGCCTCCTCGTAGGGGGCTTCCTAAAGGCGCAGGTGCACCTCCTTCGTGCCCGGGAAACTAGATGTTTCCGGTGCATGGTGGTGGGGCACGTCGGAGTGCAGTGCACAGCGGAAGTCACCGTGGGCGATCGGTGCTTCCGCTGCAGCCGGCCCGGTCACAAGGCAAGTGCCTGTGATGCCCCGCCTCGCTGCTTTAGATGCGAGGCGGAGGGCAAAACTGCGGACCACCGGGTCGGCAGCACAACCTGTGCCGCCTCGAGGCCAAAGCCTCGTCCGTCCGCTGAGAGCGGTGGGGGTGCCGCTACTGCACGGCCAGATGTTTCTCGGCGGGATGCTGATATGGACGTCCATTAATGTCAGACGCCCATATCCGCATCCTGCAAGTGAATTTGAACCGCTGCCGCGCTGCTCAGGATCTTCTGTACCAGAGCATCCGGCAGTGGTCCATAAACTTGGCCGTGGTCGCCGAGCCGTACTACGTCCACCCGGGAAGCCCGGTGGACGAGGACGGCTCGGCCTGTTTTATCTTCGGGGGGTCCGCCGCAGACAACTCGCGCCTTGCTATCATTGCAAGGGGCCGCGGGTGTGTTGCGGCGGAATATGACGGGTTGGCAGTCGTGGCCACCTACATCTCGCCGACACTGGACGAGACTCAGTTTGAGCTATGGCTCACTGAGCTCGACGTCGTCTTCGCTGCGTGCCGTCCTCGCCCTGTCCTGCTCCTGGGAGACTTCAACGCCTGGAGTGAGGCGTGGGGCTCCCGGGAAACCAGGGACAAGGGGAGGCTTCTTGAGGACTGGACCAGAACACGTGGTCTGGAGGTCCTCAACCGGGGGAATGTCGCCACCTTCTGGCGGCGGGGGACCAGCTCGGTCGTGGACGTATCGTTCGCGACCTCTGCCCTCGCCGCCCGTATTACTGGCTGGCACGTGGAGGAGGGTGAGGAGACGCACTCGGACCATCGGTACATCCGATTCGATGTCGTCCCCCCACCTGACCTCCCACAGCCGGTAGAAAATCCCCCGGATCCGCGTTGGGCACTTCACCATCTGGATCGGGAGGCTCTCCTGGAGGCATCCATCGTGCAGGCCTGGATTCCGGCACCGGACCGGCCTGCCGATGTGGATGCCGAGGCGGAGTGGTTCAGGAGAGCCATGTCGCAAATCTGTGATGCGGCGATGCCTAGGGTTACACCCAGACCGGCAAGGAAGCAGGTGTACTGGTGGTCGCCGGAGATTGCACAGCTGCGCGCAGCATGCATCTCCGCCCGCCGCCAGTACACCAGGTTTCGCCGGAGGCATCGCCGCCCAGACGACGCGGCAACCCGAGAGGCGGAGCTTTATCAGGCTTACAGGGAGGCTAAAGGTAATCTCCAGGAGACAATAAAGCGGGCCAAGACGGCGGCCCGCGAGGAGCTCCTGGAAACCCTGCAGCAGAACCCATGGGGGCGCCCGTACCTACAGGTCAGGGAGAAACTCCGACCTAGGGCGCCCCCACTGACCCAGAGTCTCCAGCCGCAGCAGCTGGAGCGGGTCATGGGCTCCCTGTTTCCGACGAGCGCGGAGGAGCACGTCCCTCCGCGCATGGCTCCGTCTCTGCCCGACGCGGATAGCATCAGTGAAGACAGGGTCGAAGTCAGGGTGGGGGAGCTAGGTGCGGCAGTACTCCGGCTTAAACGCCGGAAAATCACTGCCCCCGGACCCGACGGCATTCCTGGCCGTGCATGGGTCCTGGCCCTCGAAGAACTCGGGCCTCGACTGATGGGGCTCTTTAGCGCATGCCTCGAAAGGGGCCAGTTTCCCAAGGTGTGGAGGACGGGGAAACTGGTCCTGATTCGTAAGGCGGGGCGGCCGGTGGACTCACCGTCCGGATACCGGCCGATCGTGTTGCTCGACGAGGTGTGTAAGCTCTTTGAGTGAATTATCGCGGAACGCCTCGTCGAGCATCTCTCGACGGTGGGGCCAGACCTGGCGGACAACCAGTACGGTTTCCGTCGGGGACGCTCCACCGTGAGCGCAATCATGCGCGTCAGGAGCCTGACGGAGGAAGCAGTCTCACAGGGCAAGGTGGTGGTGGCGGTGTCTCTTGACATCGCCAACGCGTTCAACACCTTGCCATGGAGCTGCGTTAGGGAGGCGCTCGTGTATCACGAAACGCCTCTCTACCTCCGTCGTATTGTCGGGGCCTATCTCTCGGAGAGGGCCATAGCTTTCCCCAGCTGGCTCGGGCCAGCTCGGCGAGATGTGTCGTGCGGTGTTCCGCAGGGGTCGGTCCTGGGGCCGCTTCTGTGGAACATCGGCTACGACTGGGTGCTGCGGGGTGCGTTGCCTGAGGGCGTCGGCGTATTGTGCTACGCCGACGATACCCTCGTCACGGCGCGGGGTGCAACGTACCAGGAGGCAGCACTCAAGGTCACGACGGGTGTTGCTCAAGTCGTGGGTCGGATACGGCGGCTGGGACTGGAGGTGGCCTTGCACAAGTCCGAGGTTCTGTGTTTTCACAGACCTCGGAACGGTCCACCTGAAGGTTCCAGCATAAATGTGGGAGGCGTTAGCATCGGCATCAAGCCCTCGATGAAGTATCTAGGGATCGTACTTGATAGCCGATGGAACTTCGGACCACATTTCCGAAGTTTGGTCCCCAAGGTGACACAGGCATCGGTCGCGCTTTCGCGACTGATGCCCAACCTAAAGGGACCCAACACTTCCTGCAGGAGACTGTACCTGGGGATCGTGCGGAGTATGGCCCTATACGGGGCTCCCGTATGTGCGGCGCGGTTGACGGCCAACAACTCAACGCTCCTTAACAGACCGTTGAGGACCTTGGCCGTCAAAACAATAAGGGGCTACCGCACGATCTCCGGAGAGGCTGCATGTCTCCTAGCCGGGACCCCTCCATGGGACCTGGAAGCGAGAGCCCTTGCGTCATTGTTCCAATGGCGCAAGGAGGCGCTGGAGCGGGACCACAGGCCTGCGTCTCGAGAAATCGATGACCGGCGGTCCCAACTCCGCCAGGATCTCATGGAGTCATGGAGGGTGCGACTTGAGCAACCCAAGTGGGGTGCCACCATCATCGCGGCGGTGAGACCGATCATGGACGATTGGCTGCAGAGGCAGCATGGTGACCTCACGTATCGTGCGACGCAGATCGTTACCGGGCATGGATGCTTCGGTAGCTATCTGTTTCGCATCCATCGTGAGGTCACACCCCGGTGTCAACACTGCGAGGTTTCCGACGACGACACCGCACTCCACACGTTGGTGGAGTGCTCAGCGTGGGCGAGTCAGCGCCGGGACCTCGTAGTGGGTCTGGGCGTGGATACCCTCTCGCTGGAGACCATGCTTCAAGCCATGGTCTCCAGCGGGAGTAGGTGGAACGCGGCCGTGTCCTTCTGCGAGCAAGTCGTGCTCGCGAAGGAGGCGGCCGAGAGGGAGAGGGAGCGTGCCCTCCCCGCCGAGTTCCGTAGTCAGCGGCGAGGCCGCCGCAGACTCATCTACGCCCAAGACCATCGACCTCCATGATCGGGGCCTGAGAACGGCGGGATCGCCACCCGTCGTCCTTACAGAAGCAGGCTAGAAGGGTTGCGTGCTGCGGGGCCTTTGCCCCATAGCGGGCTTCTCATCCCGACCCAACCCCCCGCAGAGACCACAGAGGTGGTCAAAGTCCGCCGGGCGCCACTGGAAATACGTTCTGCTTGTAACCAGATTCGCCCGGCAACGGACGTTAAAGCGGCCGCGGCCTTGGTCGCGGAACTAAAAAAAAAAAAAAAAAAAAAAAAAACTCGTATTTTCTATGTATAATATGTATGTATTTAGAAATATGTGAGTATGTTTATCTGTTGTCTAGATCTCATCGCACAAGCTTATATTAGCTTAATTTGGGCTAGATGACGTTGTGTAAGTGTCCAAAATATAAACAAATTAATAAAAACAAAATATTTAAAATAATTTTCAAAATAGTTTAGGAGGAGTTTGGCAGCCAACACTGTGACACGAGAATTTTATTAAGGTACATATTAGAAAATAAAAAAAACTATTGAAAACCATACAGTAGTTGTTAGTTGGTTCGATATATTTGTGATACTCGTATTACGTTTACAGCAACAATAATGGGAAATGAAATAATACAACATTAACAAAATCAAACGTAAGTTTTATTTTATCAACCGACATCCAAAAAAGGAGGAAGTTCTCAATTAGACTGTATGTTTCTTTTTAATTTTAAGCTACTACTTCCCAAGTGGTCCCATTTCAATTTGGTCCCATTCTGACAACTATTTGGCCCCATTTCGGTAGTTTGAAGTTGGTTGCTGTGTCAATTTTTGACGTGTATTTTTGTCTAAATTACTGCACTACATAGAGGTATGACCTTTGGTATGACAGTCATACATACTCCTAAAAAATGCACTTATTGCAAAAATCACAGACCTATATTTTTTAATAATTGCAGATTTTATCATTCCCATTTTTTTTTATCATGACTTAAAAAGCTTCCAAGAGATTCATGAAACACGTTAGCTTAAACTAAAAAGCTTAAGCTAAACAGTTAACATTAACGTGAGCGATGAAAAGTCTCTAGCAATGTGTTATAGTTTCCAAATAAGTATTTACATTTTCACAAAAACGAACGGCGTCTTTTCAGGCTGAGATTTTCCGGCATTACCTGCATTTTTGTAAAGAATATTGCTGAGGACTTGCTGCGACAAACATTCATCTGATGGTAGGTAGGACATTCACACATACATAAATACCTTCCTGTTACCCCAGAACAGTAGGCAAAGGCATGATAAACATCTAATATTCGCTAGTAATTTTCTAGTCCCACGTAATATATGCCCAGCGTGTAACCGGAACTTTTATGTTCGTCAGAACCACGTCTGTTGACATGCAGGTGCACCACTTCCCTGTGAGGTAGTCCCTAACACCTTGGTGGGACCTCTCTGCATCTTACTACTGGGTAATAGAATCATACACATAAATATAATTGAACTGTCTGTTTGTAGTTTTCAATAAACACCTTTTCAGTTTCATATTTCTTTTTACTCGCAATAAAATATGGCAACATAGTAGGGTAATAAGTTAATTACGTAATACGTAATCGGAATATTTTCTATTGTAAACATTCATTAATAATCGTTCAAACATATTTTTATTTAACTATTTTGTATTAAATTATTGTGAACATCGCTCTTTGTTGTAAACCAGCTAAGCCCATTTTCTAAATACTCAAAGATTTTAGTAAAGATAATTTCTGGGGCTGTCGGGCTTAAAATAAAATCTGTATGACTATAATTTTTTCCTCGTATGATATGATGATCTACAGGGTTACTAATACTGAAATATAATCTCAAAATATCAGGTACAGTGGCTATTGCATCCTCATCGGAACTAATTAACGCTATTGGTAGTGTGATCTGATTGAGGTTGTATTCGTAATACACATCGTTGAACTTATGGAACTTGCCACTTTTCACTAATTGACTATAGTGCAAAATAGTATCTGATGATGTACCAGCCGGCACATGATACAGTACCCTAGCTACGAAGCTAGAATTCCAGCTGGTAGTTGATGGGATACCACCAGTTATAAAATAAAGCGGATTACAGCAGAATAGAGTAGGACCAACACAGTACTTGGTAGCTACCCGTTTTGGTATAACACGCGACGGAACGAATTCTCTAGTACCTATTAACTTTAACAGGTTGTTAGGTGGATTAGTCGCCACTGAAGTCATTGCTTTAAGAGGTCCTTCTACATTTGACATAAACGCTAAAGGTGCTATAAGAATGCCCATTCTCAAATATTGATTATATAACGGCGACGAAGAAAGCAATACTAGTAGTGCCGTGGAACCCATTGAGTGTCCAATAAAATCAATCTTCTCATGTGCACTATTAGTATTGTTTTTAATATAGCGAACATAATTAATAAGTGCGGGCAAGTCAAACTCCCCCATTTCTTGCCAGGAAAACGTCCAAAAATCATCTGAATCAGTTTTCTTCCATGTATGACCTCGAGAATAGTAGTTACCTCTGGCATTTGCCATCCAAACATCGTAACCAGAGTTACACAATAAGTACGGGAGGGCTTTCAAAGGGCCCAATAATATCCAATCTGCAGAACTTCCAAATAATCCATGGTGCAGGATAACAGTACGATTTGGGTATTTGTGTCGAGTGTTAAGTGTTGGTAAAATCCGATGAACGGTAAGTTGATACCCATCTTTGGTGGTGACTATATGTGATTCCACTCGTTTTCCATGCAGCAGTGCTAGTTGTGGAGTTGACATAAGAGCAGTTGGCTCAGATTTCAAACGTGTGTACTCGGGTATTTGTTTGTCTGGTCCAGTTTCCTTCTCCTCTGCGAAATATGAAAATGTATTTTTCACTACAACCCTAGGCAGTTCCAGGCGTGGTGTTCGTGGTGTTCGTGGTGTGGTGGTGGTGTACATTTCATCAGGCGCTAGACCCTCAAATATACGAGATTTTATCACAGAGTTCACGTGGACTCTTACTTTTTTTATCACTTCGAATAAAGTACTAGCAAGGTCGGTCAATCTCTCACCCATAAAATCAAAAAATGTTCCTGTTACATATTGGTTCTGGCACAATAATATGGCTACACCTAATATTAGATACTTCATTTTCTACACCCGAACTGAGACACGTCTAACACGTAACTGACTGCCAATTACTATTTTCGTAATATCACAATGACAAGCTATAATATGCAGTTCTATGTATTTACAATATAGAACAATAACAGTGTGTTAATTTATACTTTGTAACACGATCTATGACTCAGACCAGTTCACGAGAAGAAAAGAAGTTTCAAATCAATTATACAATAATGTCCAAGCGGAACTACTTAAGTCGATACCTAAGTATAGTTGTTTTATATTGCATATTTTATTATCATATCTCAGGTTTTTATCCTCCTTTTGTCTATTGCTAGGCGTTCCGAGTATCTACACGCTCAAAACGACAACGCGGGCGAGCCTTAGCCACGCATATAGCATTTTCACCATTAAAAAAGGTTTAAAGTATTATTATTTATGCAATATAACTCTTAGGAAGCAGGTATTTGAATCTGATCATTTTGCAATTGCTTGCGTAATAGGTCTCCATTGTTCAGTGACGATTATATAACTAAAGTGACGGACGAGGCTTTGGCCTCAAGGCGGCGCAGGTACGGCTGCCGACCCGATGGTCCGCCGTTTTGCCCTCCGCGTCGCATCTATAACAGCGAGACGGGGCCTTGCAACCATTGGCCTTATGGCCGGGCCGGCTGCAGCGGAAGCACCGATCGCCCACGGTGTCTTCCGCTGTGCATTGCACTCCTACGTGCCCTGCCACCATACAACGGAAACATTTCGTTTCCCGGGCACGCAGGAGGTGCACCTGCGCCTCTAAGAAGCCCCCTACAAGGAGGCTTGGTCAGAGCCACCGGGACGGGGCACTGGACGACTGTCGTGCCATGACCAGTGGGGCTGAAGGAAATCTTTCCAGCCTTGACTTGGTCATGGGGACAACCGCCCGTCTCCACGACGGCGGAAATAACTTCGTCCGTCGTGGCCGCGTGGTCATTTGGTGGGTCTGGTGACGCGGTTGGCTTCTGCGTCCAGCGATTCCCTCAGCTTAGCCGCTAAGGCGTTAGCTTTGGGGCCGCTGGCGCTGGAGGCGCCGGAGACCTCGAGAAGCCGAGCGCCAGTGCGAGTGTTCTTGCACCGGAGCCCCCCTTGAATGTCGAGGGCCTTAAGTTCGGCTGAGGCCTTTTGCAGTCCTCAGGACGTCGGCGTACCCCACACCCTTCTCCACGCCCACTGTCGTCACCGTCAAGACGACAGCGGTGGAGTGAGGGGGATGGGGCCTCTTCAGTGCCTTCGCCGCGGCGGCTCTGACAGCTTTATTTCTTGGCCCTGTTGCGCTGCTTCTTGGCACCCACTACTTCCCATCCCCCCGTCTGGAGGGAGGTAAAGAAGTAGTAGGAGCAGCTGCGGGAGTGGCCCTGGAGGCAACAGGGGTGGCACTCCTCTTGCCTTTCCCCTTACCCTTTCGCGAGATTGCCGCCGCCTCGGCCGGCGTCCGCCTCGCTGGGACAACGGACGGGGGCAGGGCGGGGCGGCTAGGAGGCCTGCCTCGTGGACGGGGTGCAACACCGGCGCCGGCAACAGCCGCGTAGGTCAACGCAGGCTGCGTCAGTGCAGGGCGGTACGGCCGGCATGTCCTCAAGGACGCGGTCTTAGTCTCCGGCCTTGGCGACGACCCAGCCGTAGGGGAAGGCGGCACAGGACGCTCCGTCTGGGTCCCGGGAGGCCCCTTGACCAATTTGGTCAGGTTCGTGACCTCCTGTCGCAGGGCCTCCATCTGTAGCCGGGAAGCGGCAAGTCCCACCTCCAGGTTGGCCACCTGGCTCCGGAGCTTCTGCTCCTCCGCGGGGACGCTCCGCGCTAGGAGCTTATCTAGTGAAGTCGTAGCGTGAGTCCGGTCGGGGCGACCGCCACATATTTTGGCGGCACCCTCTCCTCGGAGCTGGTCTCGCTGGACCGGGTCCGCCCGGAAGCACTAGTGCTCCGGTCGCGGGACGGGCTCGCCTTCGGCGTCCTCTTCTCTATGGTCCTATTGCCGGGAGTTTTCCAGAAGGAGAAACCCTGAGTCTCCTTGCGGCTGGGAACGGACTCTGTCCCAGCTGCGGTCGACGCGACCTCCGCGTCGGTTTGGGGGGTGGTTTTGAGGCAATAGTGCCGAAATATCGGAAACTCGACAGCTAAATAATACATGGTAAATATCCCGAATATAGTTCCAAAGTTTATAATAATTAAGATACGAGTAGGTTGAATATAGATATAAAGATTGTGTCACTTGCAACCAATCTTTAAAATACCAGTTCTAATAATACTTTAGGAAGTAAGGTACAAAAGAATGGAGAGTAAAATCATTATTGTACCAAAAAGCGGGTCACAACATATTATATGGATATGCGGGAAAATTAAATACACCAACATCAGCCGAGAAAGTTTCCTTGCCTTACACCCAGTTTCGGTGAACTTTCTTTCTTAACGACGTAAACAATTTAAATCTAATGCAATATGCAGACGGTGCCGGCGACTCCAAAACACCCCAAGTTTTCACCCCAACTCACACCCCACCTTCTCACTTATAAAAAATTCACCCTAATTCGGAGCCCAGAGCTCAAAAGATTAGTCTACATAGTATGTATAAAATATTGCTACCAAATTTAGAAACACCCTCAAAATTTTTATTTCAAAAATATTCCGAATTACACTGCACCGTTTTCTAACTACATACGCTTAAAAAAGTGCAGGTAGGTACAGGTAAAAAGGCGTAAGCGGAGCTTTGCACTTGTGTGAGTGCAGTGTACGTGAAAGTATATGTGACCTCTTTTACACACACAGTTACAAGAAGAGTTTTTACTCTACTTTTCGTGGTCACTCACACAAGTGCAAAGCTCCGCTTATCCCGCTTTTGGTATTCTGTACCTATCTGTAAGAAATTAGTCATAGACCAAAAATAACTGATAAACTAACTGATGTTTAGACATCAGTTAGTTTATCAGTTATAACGAATGGTTATAACTTGTAATTAACGGTTAGTTCTCCGATGATTCGATTGAATTGCACCAATCGTGATAACAAGTTGATTAATGGGATAAATAGTTGTAAGGTGTTATTATAATTAATGGTATAGTAATCACTGTTGCATAGGTTTGGGATGGAATATTATGACCTAGTATTCGGATTCATATTCAACATTACGATCATGAAATGTATGTCTCTACGCAGGTATTTCGGTCATTTAGATAACTCAGAAAATGTTATTTAAATACTCTTTACTGAATTGTTATTGTTATTTATGCAATGCATGTTATTTATGCTGCGAAAGAAAATAATTTAACTAACAAATTGGACCATCCTGTTTATCATTTAACACTTACTGAGAGCGCGTAGGTTAAATTGTCATGCATTATCTCTGAAAAATACGTCGTTATATGACATTTTTGTAATATAAACGTTTGATGTACTTCAATTCTATCTTAGAAAACCACTAACAATCGCAAGAGAACCGTGTAGGTATCAATAAAAAGATACGATCTTTGTGCATGTGTGTAATAGAGGCAGAATGGAATAAGCCAGATCGAGACACCAACATTGAACTCATGCAACATGCAGTGGCTCACATTTCCCCTTCTATTTCACCTCCGCGAAACCTCCCCATTTATAAATGATTCCGGCTCAATTTCGCTGGCACCCACCCACCGGCACACTGTTTGACTTGTGGACACACTTACTGGATACTAAAGTTTTATTAGCTAAAAAAAAAGAAAGTTGCTTATGGGTCGGTGAAATTTTAATTATACATTTCTTTTACAACACACGCGATTCACAGGCGATTCTCTGGCTCTCTGTAATCGGTGCCTACCCGTATCCAGGCGGAGGCGAGCCTCAAGCTCGGCAGACGATTCTCCGACTCTCCGAACACTATGTCTTTCCCGATCCTGGCTGCGGCGAGCCTCACGCTCTTCTGAGATTCTCTTACTCTTTCAGCTCTATATCAAGCCCGAAGCTGGCTGAGCCGAGCCTTACGTTCCCTTGACGATTCTTCGTCTCTACCTGAACGTGCTCTTTGGGCATTCCCTGTACTACGACCTATGTTTGAACGACGACGTCTTTCAAACATGACTTTATACCTATCCTATTCAGTTCTTTTTTGAACTGAAATACCTTACCTTCAACCGCTTTTAGGGTACTATCAGCAAATGCTGAAAAAAGTACCCTTATACGCCCGTCGTTCTCTGTCTGTCTGTCCGTACGTGTCACTTTTCTATCTGACACTGACATGTTGATAGTACCCTTGGAGCATTTCGCGATTGCGCGCTTAGCGTAACCGCACTCCAGCCTTGTTTTGCTATAATTCAATAATATTGAGTATGAATATTATAATTAGATATTACATACCACACATTTTATTACATGCAGATAAGAATTACAATGTACAAAATATACATAATTATATACTAAAATATTAACATTACAAAAAATATCGTTTAAAAAATCCTCCGCGTCATTGCCGACTGGGAAGGTTCCCAGAATGCTGGCTGTGTTGCCACGTTGGATGGCGATACTTATTCTTTGGGATAGAAAATAGCCAGCCTTCTGCTCCTGAGAAGCATCGATTAGGCGTTTAGTAATGTCTCTATAAAGGCGGCGAGCACTCGGACCCCATGACCCCAGTGTCTCAACCCCAAACGGCTCAAATATGTAATCACCTGCTAGGTTAGCATATTTACGCCGTTTGAGGTCTTCAGCCGATGCAGCAGCAGCATATCCGGATGTGCTTGGAAGGTGTGAAGGTGCTAAGGTGTCAACGCATGTAGCGTCCCACACCAAAGGCCTTCCCATCTTCCACGGTAGCAACGACATACCGTCCGGTCTCTTTCCATCGCTTCGTGCTAAACCATTTGGTTCACGTACGGCCGGAAGACCTGCGGTGGAAAGAGCCCTACGAATTATGTCGTTTAGAATAGCGTGCCGAGGAATACGACCTGCGCTTCTGCTACAAGAAAGACCATGGTGTCCCAGATTATCGACGGCTACTCCACAGGTGCAATGATGCGGGGATACACAAGGTGTACCCAGCAGAAGTCAAGTGGCAATGCGGAAGGTTATGTCGTCCAACATTGTACCGATGTTGGGCGATGAAAGCGCCTGGATCCATAACATTGACTCCCATTCTCCAACAGCTATTAGGGGTGCACGTTCTGAAATATTGACAGAAGTGTCAATTAGTGTATTAATTCTCAATTTACAAAGCGCCAAATCCCACAGTCTCTGTGAGCCTAGGCGTGAGGGCAGGTCAGTGTCGGGGCAGGACATCCTCCAAGCATTTATGGCATCGGTCTTGCATCGAACCTCGGAATCAATCAGTGTATTTGACAAAATTTTCCTGACTAATTCTTCGGTGCTATGGACTGACGACAGAAATGCTGGCAGACTGACATCTGTGACTTTACGAATACCTAGCCCGCCCAAGCGGCCCAACCGGAAGAGATGCTTGGACCCAGGCTCGGTCATTAATATTTACATTTGAAATTTTACACAGAGAATTTTGTATTAAGTTGTCTAGTTCACCAAAATTTCTACATTTTTCCAAAATTGTCCTGAACGGAGGGCATGTGTAAATTTGGGTACGAAAAGACAAAAACGAAGAATAATGAAAGCTGAATAAATACTGATATTACATAAACTATCAATAACCTGATCAAAATTTTGAATTTTTTCATCGATAAAAGTGGAAAAGCCCTCTTCTAAAATCGGGGACCCCAGGGGGCGTAAAGAAGTTTTGTCCAAAACTTTTATGTTGGGGGCCAAACAGTTGAAATTGGAGATAGTTGTTAATTTATCTGTATTTTCAGATATAAAAATCTCACATTTATTCGGGTTCAGTTCTAAGCCATTCGACTGAAACTCGTTCTTTATTAGGGTTAAATCTTGTAAAACTGTCTCTACTTTCCCCCCTAAAGTCCCGTCATCTAGGTACCAAATGTTGAATTTTGATTTTATTTTTTGAATTATTGGGTTAATGGCCAAACTGAAGATCCCAGTCAAGTCCCAACGGATCACCTTGCTGACATCCAACAGCTGAATTCAAAAGGTGGTCTTTATAAATTAATTTTGTTGGCTGACTATAGCATTGCCAAAGAAAGTTAAAAATTTTGGGGGTTTCTAATTTGGCCTGTGTCAGCAAGGTGTCCCTGTTTACAGAGTTGAAGGCGTTTTTCAGGTCAACTTTCAAGATGACCTTTCCATCTTCGCTCCTGTCAAGGTTGCAAGCGCATGGATTGCGGCCTCACAACCTCCTTTTGAACCAAAACCTAATAAATGCTTGGAGGATGTCTTGCCCCGACACTGACCTGCCCTCACGCTTAGGCTCACAGCGACTGTGGGATTTGCCGCTCTGTAAATTGAGAATGAATACACTAATTGACACTTCTGTCAATATTTCAGAACGTGCACGCCTACTAGCTGTTGGAGAATGGGAGTCAATGTTATGGATCCAGGCGCTTCCATCGCGCAACATCGGTACAATGTTGGACGACACAACCTTCCGCATTGCCACTTGCCTTCGGCTGGGTACACCTTGTGTATCCCCGCATCATTGCACCTGTGGAGTAGCCGTCGATAATCTGGGACACCATGGTCTTTCTTGTAGCAGAAGCGCAGGTCGTATTCCTCGGCACGCTATTCTAAACGACATAATTCGTAGGGCTCTTTTCACCGCAGGTCTTCCGTCCGTACGTGAACCAAATGGTTTAGCACGAAGCGATGGAAAGAGACCGGACGGTATGTCGTTGCTACCGTGGAAGATGGGAAGGCCTTTGGTGTGGGACGCTACATGCGTTGACACCTTAGCACCTTCACACCTTTCAAGCACATCCGAATGTGCCGGCGCTGCTGCTGCATCGGCTGAAGGCCTTAAACGGCGTAAATATGCTAACCTAGCAGGTGATTACATATTTGAGCCGTTTGGGGTTGAGACACTGGGGTCATGGGGTCCGAGTGCTCGCCGCCTTTATAGAGACATTGCTAAACGCCTAATCGATGCTTCTCAGGACTAGAAGGCTGGCTATTTTCTGGCCCAAAGAATAAGTATCGCCATCCAACGTGGCAACACAGCCAGCATTCTGGGAACCTTCCCAGTTGGCAATGACGCGGAGGATTTTTTAAACGATATTTTGTAATGTAGGTATTTTTAGTCTATAATTATGTTTATTTTGTATATTGTAATTCTTATTGTAAATAAATTTGTAATAATTTAAAACCTAATTGAAAGGGCTTAAATTTGTTAGTAAGCTCCATACTATAAAAACGGCAACAAATTTTGGCTGCCAAAGTGCTACCTACGGCAATGGGACGAATGCCACCATCCTTCTTGTTAAGGGCACATAAATTGGCCCCATACAAAATATCTGTGATGCTACTGTCCACATTGCCTGAGAGCATGAGGTTGACTAGAGCTGTTAGCTCCCTCAGAAGTGCATCACCAGCTTCCCCAGCGCTCGGACACAACAGATCCTTAAGGTGCTGTGGTGTCAGACCGTCAAGTCCACCAGCTGATCCAAAACGAAAGGAGTCAACAGCTGTGCGCACATCCTTGGCAGTAGTCTCAAGATTTTCTGTATCGTTGTTCGGAGGATCAGGGTAAGCACCCACCATCCACAGCTGACCTCTCGTCAGCTGTGGATGGTGGGTGCTTACTCTGTAAGCGCGTCAAAGTTTCACAAAATAAGTGCGGTTTAAAAATTAACCTTATTACCGACTAAAGTACGAACATACAATTTCGAAAAACTTGTAGATCGGAAAAGCACGTTTTGTCTTACAAAAGAATTACTTATACATAATTAAAAAGATGTTTAAATCTAATTCATATCCAACCAAGTAGTCCATTGAAATGTTACATTTGGGTGTGCAAAAGTCAGAGGACGCTATTTTATTTTTTAGATATCAAGGGGGGAGTAGTGTAAAGCTAAATCCAAGTTTGTGGGGTCCCAACCCTTATGGGTTTTCTGCCATCTTGAAAAGGGTTGCAAATAGTTATCGCGCTCTATCGGGCAAACTATTCATTGCACAAAAAAATTGCGACCACATTTTTGTCGCAAATTAAATTCTCTACAACTTTGTCCTACAATTTTTTGTCGTAGAATTAAACATTACAAAATTATTAACAAAAACAGATGAAAATTTGAGAACGAATTTCCTTTATGGGGTTATATTTTCTTTTCTGATCATTTTACAGTAAATTTCAGCAGAGCATGTTTGTAGATGAGTATTCGAGGAATAATTTCCAATATTAACATTTCGATATTTATTTATTTATAAGGGTTTTACAGCGCTACGAAATTAACGATAACACTGCCTAACGACAATCTTGAAAAAGGGTTGCAAATGGTTATCGCGCTCTATTGGGCAAACTATTCACCGCACAAAAAAATTGCGCCAAACACATTTAGCCCCAAACACATTTTGGGCGATATTGAGTTATAATATTATATCACTAAAATCAGAAAAAAAATCTGCGTCGATTGATCCTACTCTCGTACCGCTATGGGCAAGTCGGCGCTGGGACCTCGTAGTGGGTCTGGGCGTGGATATCCTCTCGCTGGAAAACATGCTCCAAGCCATGGTCTCCAGCGCAAGTAGCTGGAACGCGGCCGTGTCCTTCTGCGAGCAAGTCATGCTCGCGAAGACGGCGGCTGAGAGGGAGAGGGTGCGTACCCTCTCCGCTGAGTTCCGCAGTCAGCGGCCAGGGCGCCGCAGACTCATTTACGCCAAGGACCATCGACCTCCATGATCGGGGCCTGAGAACAGCGGGATCGCCACCCGCCGTCCTTACAGAAGCAGGCTAGAAGGGTTGTGTGCTGCGGGGCCTTTGCCCCATAGCACGCAACCAGATTCCCTCACTGACGCGGGATACCCTACCCCAACGACGCGGGATTCTCATCCCGACCAAACCCCCGCAGAGACCACAGAGGTGGTCAAAGTCCGCCGGGCGCCACCGGAAAAACGTTCTGCCTTATAACCAGAGTCGCCCGGCAACGGACGTTAGAGCGGACGCGGCCTTGGGCCGCGGAACCTAAAAAGTAAAAAAAAAAATCTCGTACCGCTAAGATGGCTTTTGTTGTCGCTTGGTAATTTAAGAAAAAGACCATTTTCACTGATTTCGGCGACTAAGTGACAAAAATTTTACCAATTTATGAATAACTTTCACTATACACGAATATTTTATGACTACCAGAAAAATTTCAGGGGCTCATCTGGAACGTATGTATTTCAATATATATTGAATAATACAAATACCCAACCATACAAAAAAACAAAGTTATTAACGTTTATAAAATCTCAAAATACGTGCGTCACGCATGGACACCACCATTTTATTTTACGCACAATGTTTGATAGTAAATAGGTCCTACCTATCATCTCGAAACATGCCGAGGACGGCCGACTTTGCACGATATTATTGCGATCACTTTATTATTGCGATGCGAGCGAGACGCCACAGTCTTCGAGGTCAAACACAACTACGATTATTGTATGGTTAAATAGGTACCTAGTTAAAAGGTTCATCATACGAGTTTGATTTTTGTGACAGTAATTTTTTTAAAAGCTTTTTAAGAAAAGTTTGGGTGAACTGACTAAAACCGTAGTAACTTTAAACGTAATTTCACAATGAAATAAAAGCACCTATACCTAATTACTAAAATTTATTTTACAATTCCATATCCCCCCATATCCGCAATTACTATAGTAACGTATTAAATGGTTAAGTAAGAGGTCAAATTACCTACCTATCTAGCAGATAAAACATGATAGGTAGGTTTCACCTAGGTACTGTTTCATTAAGAAATTTTAAATTTAAATAGGTACCTAATCAACTGGCAGGTACTAAATAACTTGGAATAGTAAATTGGCTTAATGATTAATTTATGTATTTAATACGTGAAAGACTTACCACTACAAGTACTTTAATTGTTGCTCGAAATGTCCTCCGTCATTTTGGATGCATAAGCGAGCCCGTTTTAATAAGTTCGATTTCAAACTGAGGAGAATGTCTCTTTGTTGCCGGATTTCATCGAAGGCGTCAATTATCCTTTGTCAGAGGTCCTCACGGGTGTTGGGTTCACTGACATACACTCTACATTTCACTTCACTCCACATGAAAAAGTCCATTGGCGTCAGATCCGGGGACCGAGCGGGCCACGCGACCGGAGCACCTCGTCCAATCCACCTGCCTTCAAATTGCGTATTGAGGTAGTCTCTTACCGCGATGTGGTAGTGCGGTGGAGCACCATCTTGTTGGAACCAGAGGTCTCGCAAGTTTGCGAGTGGGATAACATCCAACATCGTTCGAAACAGCTCTAAATAGGTTACGCCCGTTAGACGTCCCTCGATGAAGAATGGACCCACGATGTTATCATTTAGGACTCCGGCCCACACGTTCACACTAAATCTATGTTGAAATGAATGTTGTCGCGCCAACTTGGGATTCCTGATTGACTACCAATGTTCGTTATGTTGGTTGAAAACCCCTATTCTTGTAAACAATCATCACTGTAAAGGACGCTGGTATCCGGATGAAGGATCACCCAGTTGCAGAATGCAATCCTGGGTGCTCGGTCGATTGTTGTCAGCTCTTGGACCTTTCTGTAGTGATAAGGGTGCATACCAGCCGAGTTCACAATTTTCCAAGCACAGTGCTGGCTGATGCCAAATCGACGTGCCGCATCGTTTGTACTTCGTCGCGGATCTTCCTCAAAAAACTCGAGCATCTCATCGTACAAGTTCTGCGGATAGGCTGGTCTACCCCGGCCTTGTGTGTGCGTAGGTACGTGAAATGAGCCGTGATCTAACAGACGTTGGTAGACACTTAACTATTGACCCAACAAAATCAAAGATGAAATAAAATGTCTTTGATTTTGTGTACTGAAACCTAAATTCATTGTTACTTGGTCAAAAAAATCCTAAACTATTAATAGTAGTATTTAATTTGTAATATAACTAAAATTGCCTGGCAGAAAAGTGTTTCTGTTTTCTATTTAAATAATGTTACCTAAATGACAAACGTGCATTACTTCTGGATGCGTCATTTTACTTTAAACACAATCATAAAGTTATTGGATTTAGCTAACATTACTTGGTTGATTATGAAATTTCGTTTTCGGTAAGTAACTTTTACCCGTTTGTGATTTTGATAAAATTATTACTAACCGCCACTATTTCTTTAACTATTGAAAAAAAAACATTTTCTTTAAATGCCAGTTCATGAAGCCTTTAAAGTACATTTAAAATTTGTTGGAATATTGTCGTTGTGATTTATAGGCTATTTTTAACGATTTTTTTTTCATAAAAAAAATCTTTAAACTGCTCTGGTGTAAAGTTTCCAATATGTCTCTTGGTCATTTTTGCCTTCCATGCGTCGACTTATTATTGCTATATTTAAAAAATATATTAATTTATCGTAACGTAAGTACTTATAAGTACGGATTACCTTGTAGCGCTGAAAAGCACGTTTTTATTAAGGAATTATTATTTTCCTCGCTAGAGAACTCCAAAAAACGCGTGCGATCGCAGCGAAAGATAAAGTGCGGTAAGGCCGAAGGCGAAGCGCGGCTGTCGACGCGCTATTTATAGGCAAGCGGCGACGACGAACGCCCCGCGCGCCGTCCAGGCCGCCACCGCCGCTACCGCTGGTCCCTGTATTTTAAATCTGTAATATCTTCGAAAATTTTCATTTAAATTACATGCTGTAAAGGGCCATATTGATCTATATTAAATGCAAAATGTATTTAAGGTACTTAATTGGAGAAGGATTTATGTTGTATTGCTTAAAATCGCTGTGTGTTCACTGCTGTCATTGGCCACCGCAAGGCCGCGTCGCCGCGCTCATATTTTTTTTCATCACGAGATATCTCTTAAGTCATTCGTCCAAATTATATGGTTTGAATGGCAATTTTGGTCTACATAAAATGCACAACGTATGTAAAGTATTCAATTAGATAAGGAATAATACAGCATTGTTAAAAATAGCTGGGCAAATGACACATTATTTTTATGTCATTTATAAAAGATAAAAATGGTTACTGTGAGTTATCCTTAAGACATAGACATAATATGCTATCGCGGACATTTTTGTAGACCTTTCTATGGTGTACAATACTGTTGTACATTATTTTGATCTGTCTCGTAGGTTTAGTCAGCGTTTGCAATGTAAGCACCAAAAATGTGTTTATTTACGACATTACATTAGAAACCTCTAAAATTATCGGTGTTTCTCTAATATATTATACATGTATTATACGAGTACATATAAAACTTCCTGTTGAATCACTCTATCTATTAAAAAAAACCGCATCAAAATCCGTTGCGTGGTTTTAAAGATCTAAGCATACATAGGGACAGACAGACAGCGGAAGCGACTTTGTTTTATACAATGTAGTGATAAGAATAACAATTTACATAATTATGTACAAAAATATATACACTACAAAATCTTCCGCGTCGTTTAAAAAATCCTCATAATTCATAATATTTATTTGCAATAAATGGGGTGGTACATAATAATGGTATTACATACAATGACGGTTCATAAGTTTTAGGTAAGTGCTTAGTTATGTTAACAGAGCAAGCCCACTTAGCAATATTCTGATGCATGCAAATTTTTATATGTAACTGTTTTTTTTTGCATTCGGGTCGTTCTGGGTATAACGCCCAATACCAGTCTATCTGGATTTCTAATATTATTACGTCTCGTAATATCTTTTGCCCGTTTAAATATTTCAGGGTGTTGTTTTACAAATTTTATTGCTTCCATGATGTATAGGGAAGGCAGTGTAAGAAATTTTTAAATATAGTCTACAATAAACATCAGGGGCAATGTTACATAAAGATCGTATGCACCGCTTTTGTGCAATAAATGCCTAATCTATATTGGCCCCATTTCCCCATACAAGCAATCCATACCTTAACACCGATTCTACATAAGCGGAGTACGCTGTGCAAGCCGTACTTTGATTTGATATTTTTGTAAGTTTGTATAACGCGAATGAAAATCCATTAATTTTGTTGGCGACTTTTTCTACATGTTCTTTCCTATTAATATTTATATTTATACCAAGTTATATGTTTACTATTAATATTTATACCAAGAAATGTAGTGTGTTCCACCATCAATAGATTCTGTCCGTTGTATGTAATATGAATGTTATCTATATCTATACTTATAATAAATCTGTAGAAGTGAAAATTCTGTACATTGAAAATATCAAAAAAATAAATGGCAGGGGGTGTAACTAAACCGAAGCCGAACCCAAAAATGTTAAAAAAATTTTTGTCTGTCTGTTTGTTCAGGCATCACGCAATAACTACCGGTTCGATTACGATAAAACTTGGTATAATTAATCTTTAATATCCTGGGCACACACTGGGTACTTTTTATCCCGGAAAAGTATATACAATAAAAAACGAACTTAATTTTGCGGTTCAATCCCTAGACCCGATTACTGTACCAAACGCAAATAATAAGTTTGTCGTAGGTTACGCAGTGGAGTTCACTAAGGGACGCTGCACACGGCTAAGATAATATAATATTTTATCTTAAGATACAATATCGCTCACCATACAATTCAATGGACTATCACACACGACGAAGATAATAAATAATATTTCATATTTTCGTATCTTAAGATGAATTTGTATGGTATAATAGTGAATATAATAGAAGATATGTTAAAGAAACTGTTGTAGGGGGGCTTTTATGAACGCAATAAAACCCAAAACAATGGTTTTTAGAACTTTTGTCTGTTTGTCTGAATGTTTGAACACGCTAATCTCAGAAACGGCTTAACCGATTTGAATTTTTGATTTGAAATTGCGGTTTTCAGTAATGCGTTGTGGTTTATTCAACTTAACATTTAAGGTTTGGTTTTTCAATCGGTTCATAAATAAAAAAGTTATGTAGATCTAAAGTAACACGCAGGCGGAGCTGCGGGCAACAGTAGTTATTAATAAGATTATTAAAATTTATTATATGTGTCTTTGATAGATTTATTTGTAAATTATTATTTTTTATCCAGTTTATGATTAATGTCAAAGTATTAATTTCCTTGTATTAACTATTACAGATACATCGTCAGCAAATAAAATTGTTCTACAAGGTGTGCTATCAGGTAGGTTATTAATGTAAACCAAAAAGAGAAGGGGACCCAGCACACTGCCTGCGGGACTCCGAACTTGTTTACTTTATATTGTGATATTTTCATGTCAGTATAATTATTTGAGTTGAGTTGCACAGCATCAACACATTGGTACCGATCTGTCAAGTAGGATTCTATCCAACTTAATGCATGTCCTCTAATGCCGTTATGTTCAAGTTTTTCTAAGAGCTGTTTATGTGGAACAAAATCGAATGCCTCAGACATATTATGGAACATAACAGTTGTGAACATTTTGTCATTAACTTGTCGGAGTATGTCATCTACCAAAAAGAAAGCCGCATCTCTGGTGGATTTGTTTCTTTGAAATCCCTCGGACCCCATAACCCCAGTGTCTCAACCCCAAACGGCTCATATATGTAATCACCTGCTAGGTTAGCATATTCAGCCGATGCAGCAGCAGCGTCGGCACATCCGGATGTGCTTGGAAGGTGTGAAGGTGCTAAGGAAATAAATACAATTTAAGAATAAATAAAGCCGCTCCCGAAGTCTACGGTTCACAGAACCGTAACCTAGTATAGAGGTTTAGTTACTGAGTATTTAAGTTTATCAGGAAAAATACCGGTCTCCAATGAGAGATTTACCAAATATGTCAAGTTAGTTGTCTACTGCACAATTTGTCAATTTTTTTTACTTATTGAGTCGTAACCTTCAGATGTGGAGTTGGTGAGAGACATAATGGTTCTATACATATATGGCTCATCAATTGGAGACAGAAATATAGATTTAACCTGTTTATTTTTAGTACATGTACCTATTATTACACTACACACACATTATTACACTAGGCTGTTTGTAACATTAGTTAAAGATATAAAGAAGTCGTTAAAGTTATTTGCTAGTTCCAATCCATCGTTAACTCTCTTATTGCCGTTTATTATCTCACCTATATAATTTGCTTTATGTGCGACTTCCGTTTCACTTTTTATCACTGACCAAGTGGCCTTACACTTGTTTTTGCTATTTAAAACATTTATTTTTTTACTATTTCGTTTTGATGTCTCAATACACTTTTTTAATAATTTTGCATACCGTAAATAGTTATGCTTGTCTTTTTTAGACCCACTCGAATAATATCTTTGACGCAGATTTCTCTTATAATGACAGCTCCGCGTCATTGCTGACTGGGAAGGTTCCCAGAATTCCGGTTGTATTGCCACGTTGGATGGTGATACTTATTCTTTGGCCTAGAAAATAGCCAGCCTTCTATTTCTGAGAAGCATCGATTTATAAATAGATACGAGACTTGACAGCTGTCAACGAACAGCTCAGTACAGTGGTCTGATAATTTATTATATTTATTAAATAAAACGGCAGGAAGGGCTCGTGGTGTAGTGGTAACCGACAATGTTAACACATTGCAATGGTTAAGCAACATCTAGTCATGCCGGTTTTAGGATGGGTGACCATTTCTGAAGACACTGAGACCCCTCCGTGCCTTGGAAAGCACGTTAAGCTGTCGGTCCCGGTTGTCATACGAACATCTATGGCAGTCGTTAGAGGTAGTTGGAGCCCTTAATCAAAAATCCGACTGGTCCAACTACAGAACTTCGATATCGCCCATGGGTTGTGGAGGTCAGATGGCAGTCGCTTCGAAGTTCAGTCACATCGCAGTTAGACTGGAAAGCCGACCCCAACTGAGTTGAGAAAAGGCTCGGTGAACGATGATTAAATAAAATCCAAATGCGGGAAAGATAATAGAAAAATGATTATTTACTCCTAAATTTGATGTATAAATGTTTGTAGTGAGTTCTCAAGATTTATTAGTGTGTTACTGCGGAAGTTGAAACTGATGTTTAGTTTATATATACTTCTCTCGGCACAAGGTATATTGTAAACAATTAATATGAAGCAATCCTGCAGTAAATGAAGACATATTATATGCGTAATAACAATTCTATTATCCAAATGAACTGCAATTTCAAAATTTTTACTCGTTAATTTTCATAAATTTATATTTCGGCTCAAAATAACAGTACTGCCAACATAATATTGGAGCGCGTTCCAGGCTCACGACACTTAGTACATGGCATACTGAGCATAACTGCTTCACTGGAAACTGGGCTTTTGAGAAAATCGACTAATACTGAGATTGACTGAGCATACTGCTGCTGCATATAATCGACTATACTAGACTAACTTTGAACATACCTCCTGCTTTGGTATCTATCTGACCAAATAATAGTAATGAAA
The DNA here is from genome assembly GCA_963556515.1 of Nudaria mundana. Taxonomy (NCBI): domain Eukaryota; kingdom Metazoa; phylum Arthropoda; class Insecta; order Lepidoptera; family Erebidae; genus Nudaria; species Nudaria mundana. The sequence continues at coordinate 24,115,045 of OY748286.1, forward strand.
AGTAAATAATACTAGGTATGCAATGCATGCTACTAATTGCAAATATTGAGCGGAGCAAATTTTCTTAATTTTTTTTTATGCTCTATTTTCATTATTTCAGAGATATGCACTCCCGGGTATGATGTCGACCAGCATGCCAAATTTGGTCAAAATCGGTCGAGCCGTTTCGGAGGAGTTGGCACACAAACGATTTACAATAATTTATCGCCATATTAACAGAGTAAACTCGTTTCATAATATTGTTGATATGACACATGAGGAAAATGAACAATCTGAGTTATTAAATCTTACAGTCTGGAGTATTCCTACCGAGGAATCTCAAATTTAATCTGACTCCATCAGGGACCTTCAAGAGCGAATCCAAGTTTTAAGTAGTGACTTGGTAAGTGCTCATGCCGAGATTGAAAACTTAAATTTAGAAAATATTAGATTGAAAGAGGACTTATACAATACGACATGTCTGTGTGATACTTATAAGAAAATCTGTTCCACGCCGGACCGAAATACCTTGACTCCAAAAAACCAGAATAAGAATAAGAAAAAAACCCAGCAATCGACTAAATCGAATATCATACAAAATCGAACAACAAACCATGATAAGCTCTTGACGTCCACACAAAATAAAGAACCAAAACCGGCACAGGACGAGCCAGGATTATCCGTTTTGCAATGTGCTGTGCAGAATGAAACACACCAGGTATCTGATATTATTATACTGACCTCTTGATCTTGAACAACAGTCGGAGTGAAGTCAAGAAAAGAAAAATAATTATATTGGCGGATCGGCAGGGTAAATGAAACAAGTTTTAAATGCTAAACGGCAAATTTTGACATTGGGAAAAAGTGACTATCTTGTTATCCTACTTTTTGTTTCATCTGTCATGCTTTTTGGCTAATACCGGTAACATTAATGTTTTGATTTCGGAAATACCATACTGTGACGTCGATGCCTGACGTCATACTTCATCGAGCGCGCGGGGCGTGTGTCGACATTCCCGCACCACAGGTTTCGTCCCGGCGAGAGTACCGCCTTCTATATAAACGAATGACACAGGTCGTTCGATCTCTCTCGGACCTACGTGAATATCCAGGCTAGTTGCTGTCTATCTTACAGCACCTGCTTCGGACCTGAAGCCTGTAACCTATACTAAACTAAATACCTAACATTATCTAGAATCATTTATCATCCACGACCCAAGCCGTGGCATTATTACTTGTAACTCGTTATCTCAAACATTATTGTATAAAATCATACTAAGTGTTCTTATTTATTACTATTCAGTGGAAATCACCTAATCTGATGGGGAAGAAAGCTATCTTCGTTACAGTGGCACCCGATAAAACGCCCGATAAAAGGCAGGTTACAGGTCTCAAGGTCAAGGGCACGTGCAATTTATAATTTTTTTTCTGTGAAATTGTGTGTATTCGTCTACAAGGGTACGTCCTATTGTATAAATTAAAGTGCTAATTCTGTGCATTTAATAAATAACAATGTCACAAAACTCTAAATGATTATTCTGTCTTTTTAATTACGACGCGCACGTGGTGAGCATATGCCATGGCCGCGCAGTCCTTTTCTATGCAACTAGTCTACATGTTGCAAAGTTAGTACTATCACTCTTTTAGACGAGAAATTAATTCTATTTTTTCTCCTATATTTTGTGTACTTCGTATCTTCTCAACCGATAACCATGGCGTACGCAATTTCATTTGAGCATCTCTTTAAACCCGAGCTAGTATATGTGGTACCTACTCCTCCGGGGTTGGCTCGCCTGGCGAATCTGTTGAAGAATTACGCAATCAATTATCCAAAATATCCCCGGAAGACATTTTATCTTCTAAATATACTCCGGAGGACGCAGGCGTAAATTGTTATGGTTATATCGAACACAGCGTACACAGAGCTCAAGAAATCATTTTACAGCATTGTCAGCGAGATTAAGTCGTGTTGTCAAGCTGACACAACGGTCACAGAATGATTTTTACATACAAACAGCTTCGAATAAGTCAAAAGCAACTTGGGCTGTAATTCGCGGAAACCAAGTGAGGCCACCTGTTGACCACATAAATCACTTGAGCTACACTTGTTAATGATTTTTTGTTGACAAACCCAAGCATACCTTACCAAACGTATCTCTTACATCAGTGCCATATGAACTTAACTCTGTATACATGGCTCCTACTGTACCTGATGATATAGAGAAGATTATATTGGGTTTAAAAAGTACAAAAATTGTGTTGCATACGATGATATATCTACAAAAATAATAAAGCTAGTTTCAGTTGCACTGTCACATAGTTAATTTTATGTATTGAGGATGGTGTTTTTCCTGATTCACTTAAAGTAACTGTCATTAAACCGGTGCACAAGGGTGACAGAAATAATATGCACAATTATCGCCCTATAGCACTTATCCCAATTATGTCAAAGATTTTTGAAAAGGAGATTTTTGAAAAAGAAATACAAGGGCTTGAACAAGCCCGGATTTAGGTTTATCTTAAATTACTATGAGAGTCCCTGTCGGGGTCCCCACAATATATTGTTATCTACTATAACTACCCTATCGGTCGGTACCAACACAACAATTAGATAATATTACTTTAAATGGAAAGTATGGAGCCGGCTTGAAACATAGTATGTAAAATAGTATGCAGTAAGAAGATACGACTCCTACTAAATGCTGTACCTATGTCAGCGACCTCCATGGACGCTGGGTACATGCATATATTTACAATGCCACATAGGCGAACGAGAAGAGGAGGTAAAAATACATATTAGTACATTTAACTATTTTTAAAGCCATGGTCTCTTTTGTGTTGAGCAGATAGGATTTAGAAAAAATAAGTCAATTGATATGGCAATATACTCGTATAACTTCTTAGCTACCGTTCTAACTAATGTGGACAGCGGGAAACAAGTGTGTGCATTGTATATGGACTTAACAAAGGCATTTGACTATGACCACAAGATACTGTTGAAAATATTATATGTTTATGGTGTCAGGGGAAATGTTTACTCCTTGATTGAGTCTTATCTAAGTAACAGGACACATGTGACACGGGTTGAAAGGCTGTGTACCACTACAAAAAAATGTCATTACATTTACATCGGACAGTAGAAACGCCACAATAGGTGTGCCGCAGGGCAGTATACTAGGACCACTATTGTTTATAGTATTATATTATTGACCTGCCTAAGGTAGCGAACTATAAAACAGTCTTGTTTGCGGATGACAGTACAGTTGTGTTTACTGGTGACAATAAAGAACACTTGGAACGGGAGGTAAATTTGACATTACATAATATAATTAATTGGTTGACATGTAATAACTTACTTATTAATATTAACAAAACATATTTTATGACATTTAGGAACAGGATGAACAGAATTTCTAATTTGAATATCAGCTGTTGTGATAAAAAAATATCTGAAATAGATGTAACCAAGTTTCTGGGTCTTAATGTAGATAATAACTTGAATTGGAAAGTGCATCTGGAAATATTGTGTAGTAAAGTAAATTCCTTTTCGTATGCATTATACATGCTTAGGAAAACAGCCAGCCAAACAACCGTACTCACTTCATATCATGGGTATGTTGCACCTCTCTTGAGATATGGCATAATTTTCAGGGGCAATTCAACCAATAAAGAGGCTGCATTTGTGGCACAAAAGAGATGCATCTGTTCGATATGCCATTTGGGACCTATGGAAAGCTGCAGGCCCTATTTTTTATGGTTGAATGTTTTAACTTTGCGATGTATATATATTTTGGAGACAGTAATATTTGTTAAAAAAAATAGACATTTATTTGCAAATCTGAACAGCAAGAGACATAATTTAAATTTGAGAATGCCAGCAAATAAGACTGAGTATATGAATAAGAGTTTTCTTTGTATGGCCCCTCGGCTATACAATAAGTTACCAAAGGAAGTGCTAAATATAGATAATAGATTTATTTAAAGGTAGTATAAAATCTATATTGATGAGAAAATGTTATTACTCAGTTGATGAATTTCTAAATGAGAAGGTGTGACTCCTACATTGACATACAAATTTTATTTTATTTATATTACATTATATTGACTTAAGTGCTATTATCCTATATTTTATCATAAACACAGTTTTGACCATCCAAAATAATTTGTATGTACTACCCTAATTGGACATTGTAATTTAGTTTCATTTTGTTGTGTACCTAATCACATAATTATGATTTCTGCTTATCTGACATTTAAAATTTTGTTTTATTTGAATTATACTTACAAATTAATTAATCATAATGTTGACTCATCAGATTTGACTAATCAGACATTGTAATTACTTACTTCATTATTATATTATTATATCCCTGCTAATTTTGCATGCCAGTTGGCGGAAATATGGTGGAATTAAAACTATTATAAAACCTCTGTATTTACCTATATTACGCAAAAATAAAGAATTGAATTGAACTAATTAATGTGACAGGATATGACAGGATGTGTACGATAGTACACATCCTGTCACATCCTGTCACATTAACTTCTTTTAGTAGATACATAAGTCTTATTTTGTCGCATGACGCACCATTATTATTATATTATGTGTGATCAAAACGTGACTTCATAATCAATGAACCGATGTTATAATAATTAATGATTAGGAAGTTTAACGTGCGTGAAATTGTTTACGAAGTCCTTAGTTCCCTACGCATGAACTACTCACGTTGGATGTTACGCAAAGCCCATGGATGTAGTTAAAGATATCAATATCTTTTTATTATTGAGCGATAATCACATGCCATGAAATTGTACACGTCGTGTGATTCAATTAGCGGACACTTTGTTTATGTCCACTGATATGTACATTACATGTGATCGAAGAGTACCCACTTACATCCAATTAAAGTTAACGCTCATTAAGTTCTCTGTGACTATTTTATTTTATGTTATGATGTGTGGATGTGCGGTTGTGTACTTACATGGTATTGAAATACAATAAGGAATGTACCATTAAAATTGTATAAAAGGCTTGTCTATTTTCGTCCACAGTCATAGCCAGTAGATATCTACATTTATTTCTACGGGGAGGTCTATCTGTTAATACCATATCCGTGATATTGTTTCAAAAATAATCAATGTTTACTGTTCAAAATATAATCGATGCTAAAAGAAGCTTATTAAATTGGTAAAAATTGAGAAGCCATTATGTTTTCAGTTCAAAACTAACAACGTGTTTATTTTGAAACAGCGTATTTTGGCTGTGTGATTTGAAATATTATACACGATTGTAAACGATTATTGCTTGGTAAATATTCGGTGATCATAGTAAAACACAATAAGTGTGTGCTCTTTTCCTTTTCCGATATTACTGGCAATCGCAGATAACACTCAAACAATGACACAGGTACAATAGTCTTATTTCCTCGTAAAACATCTGCAGGTTTAGGATCATTAATAATAATTATACTTACTGTATAATGATTTGCTCACACTGAGAAATGTAGGTATTAAATACTGAATGGAGTCAGGCGTTACCTGGCGAAAGTCCATGATAAAACAATGGAGTATATGATGTTGGATTTTTTTATAAATAATTGCACTAATTTCGCTAAATAGAAGACATTACGAGTATAAACGTCAACATAATGTTTCACCTACTCACGAGTCATTCTCAAGACTGTCTCTTTGGAGACAGCTTCTATTTAGCGAAATTAGTGCAATTTTATAAAAAAAATCCAACATCATATTACTCCATTGTTTTAAATGTAGGTATACCAAATGCTACAGAATAATTTGTCTAAAAGTTCACGTAACTTTAATAAAACGTAATTATGTACCAGTTCCTGGTTGCATCTTCTATCTGAAACTTTGATTGAAACTAAAATGAAGCACCGTAAAATTTTTGATTAAAGTTTGCAGTTCGCTGCCAGTAAAGCTAGTAAAATTAACAGTAGCAATTTGCGTATCTGTTATTTCACAAGGACATTAATTTGGTAGTTGAATATTACGATGGATAAAATACACTGTTTTACTACAGACATGATCAACAAAATATAATTGAAAAAGAAATCCATATTACTAGCATAACATTACATTGTAGAACGCAATAAACTGAGAAGTATTGAGTATAATATGATAGACATTTCAAATTATTTTGGCTATTAGGTATACCTATTCTCTAGTATAATATCTATATATATAAAAGAAAGTCGTGTTTGTTACAACACTTATAACTCGAGAACGGCTGGACCGATTGCCATGGTTTTTGATTTGTTGGATTTGTTTCCGTCACGAATAGCAGAATACATCTTAAAAACAATGAAATAGATGCAGATTTGTTTATTACATGTAAAACATTAGTTGTACAATCCTGTCAAATAGTGTAACAACATTTTTTTTTTTGGAGCTTATGGCCTGGTTGCTGCGAACTTTAAGCAAAAAAATTATTTTTTTCTGAAGACATCATGTGTGCGTTCAGAAATTTATATTTTGTAAAATGTCTACAAAGTTCAGGTAGTGTTATATTTGTGTTTTAGCCATTAATTTTCGAAAATTATTTATTAATTATTTAATTTTTAATTCCAGAAAATAATACCTAAGATTTATTCTACAGTAAAAAAAAAATCATCGGAAAGGAACAAAATAAAAAAGAATAAAAAATCAGTTGGTAAAGGTTATAACAATAAGGAAAAAAAATCTACAGTTTAACAAAAGTGTAAATGTCTTGTTATAGGTTGTATATGATTTTTCTTGATAAGATATTCATACGTAGTGGTTATATACTCTTTGAGCTATTGTCTATGTCTCGAAAGTTATCACTGTTATTATATTTGGTGGTTTTATGCGAGTGCACATTTTAATAACAATGCCGCGTCCTAGAAGATCTAATCTTTCCCAGCGAAGCCGTAATGCAATTAGGCAACGGAATATCGCGAGTCAATTATCTGATGGAGAACGAGAAATTGCACGAGAACAGCGCCGCGTTAGTATGGAGCAAACAAGGGCCTTAATTCGTGCTTCTCAAACACAAGAGCAAAGAGAGGCAGCCCGTGAAACGGCTAGGTTAGAAACGAGAAATCGTCGAGCTTATCGTACAGATGAACAGAGGAATAATCTTCGAAGTACAAGAAGAAATGGTTCAAGTATTGATTTGAATCGAGCAGCGTTTCTGTATGATTGCACCATCGACTACAGCTTGCATTGTTTAGTTTGCATTGGTCAAATGGACGTTGTTTGCCAGCATTGTGGAGCATTGAAGATTGCTGGTGAAACGCCTGGTTTGTGCTGTCTTAGTGGTAAAGTGAAATTGCCATTATTGCTGCTTTAGAGCGCATGCCAAGTGATGACTATAAAGTTGTGATCAGAGCAGATAAAAAACCAGCTGGAACACATGAACGCACAATTAATGCTCCAACAATCAATGAAGTGGCAATCCTGATTGTTGGTGAAAACTTGGAAACACGTGATATTGTACTTAAACGACGCAATACTGGGCAACTACAAAGAATATATGAAACACACCGTTCATATGACGCGTTACAATACCCGCTGATGTTTTGGCAAGGAGACGATGAATATATTAGATATATTATTTCTGCCTCTCCAAGTCAGATACGCCCATTATTTGCTATCATCATTTCAACATGCTTCCCATCGAACCCACGTGACCTGTGGAACAAATACAAAGATAACATGTCAGAAGATATTTTACATCGAATTCGCGTCAGCTCAAGAAATTCCGATCTTGAGGTGAATGAGGAGATCCATAACCAGACTTTGCTCTTGATCGAAGATATGTGTTACCTCATGTGCGGCAGTTTGTTAGTTAGGTTAGGAATGCCAGCGCCAGATCGCGGAATGAATGACGCATTTAATAGAGAATTGGAACGTGAACGTGAATATGATCCACATGAACTAATCAAATCAGTTCAAAAGAATGTACCTCTGTTGAATCCTAAGCAGAGGGAAGTCTATGATACACAGATTAATGCAATTCATGATGGAAATGGCGGCTTATTTTTTTTGGATGGCCCCGGTGGAACTGGGAAGACATTCCTCATGTCATTGATTTTGGCCACTGTACGTGCGAGATCCGAAATTGCGGTAGCAATTGCTTCTTCTGGAATAGCGGCCACATTGTTAGACGGATGCCGTACGGCTCACTCAGCGTTAAAATTGCCATTAAACCTTCAAACTACTGAACAACCGACATGTAACATTTCGAAACACTCAGCAATGGCCAAAGTTTTAGTAGCATCAAAAATCATTATATGGGACGAATGCACAATGGCGCACAAACGCGCATTGGAAGCACTAAACCTAACATTAAAAGATCTGCGCAATGACTCGAGATGTTTTGGTGGTGCAATGATTTTATTATCTGGCGATTTCCGACAAACACTACCAGTCATTGCAAGATCTACTGATGCCGACGAAATAAACGCTTGCCTCAAATCATCAAATCTGTGGCGATATGTAAAGAAACTTCAACTGTCTGTAAATATGAGAGTTGCATTGTTGAACGATCTATCTGCTGATGATTTCTCGAAGCAATTGCTGACTATCGGTAATGGCCGTGTTCCTATTGACAAATCGAGCGGTTTGATTTCATTTCCTACAATTTTTTGCAATTTCGTATCATCAAAAGACGAGCTTATCAACAAAGTATTCCCGGATATCATTGCTAACCACAAAAATACTAAATGGTTAAGTGAGCGAGCAATTTTGGCCGCTAAAAATAAAGATGTAGATGACCTCAATTTTATAATTCAAAATCAAATCGTAGGTACTCTGTATTCATTCAAATCTATCGACTGTGTAACAAACGAAGAAGAAGCCACTAATTATCCAACTGAATTTTTAAACTCCTTGGATGTGCCTGGTTTACCACCGCACAATTTAAAACTTAAAGTTGGCTCGGTAGTCATCATGCTTAGAAATTTAAACCAACCAAAACTGTGTAATGGAACGCGTTTGGTGATAAGAAAACTGATGAGCAATGTGATTCACGCGTCGATACTTAAAGGAAAATTTAACGATGAGGAAGTTCTTATTCCAAGGATTCCGATGATCCCAACGGATATGCCCTTTGAGTTTAAACGAATTCAATTCCCGATTCGTCTTGCCTTCGCCATGACGATCAACAAATCACAGGGCCAATCCTTGACTATTTGTGGCCTCAATATAGAAAATGCATGTTTTTCTCATGGTCAATTGTACGTGGCATGCTCACGTGTCGGCAAACCATCCGCTTTATTTGTTCTTGCGCCCGACCAAAAAACAAAGAATGTCGTTTACCACAAAGTGCTTCTAGTGCTTCCAATGCGCGTTTGTGCGCCATTGTGCATTCGTCCCATATGATGATTTTTGATGCTACTAAAACTTTGGCCATTGCTGAGTGTTTCGAAATGTTACATGTCGGTTGTTCAGTAGCTTGAAGGTTTAATGGCAATTTTAACGCTGAGTGAGCCGTACGGCATCCGTCTAACAATGTGGCCGCTATTCTAGAAGAAGCAATTACTACCGCAATTTCGGATCTCGCACGGACAGTGGCCAAAACCAATGACATGAGGAATGTCTTCCCAGTTTCACCGGGGGCATCCAAAAAAAATAAGCCGCCATTTCCTCTGCTTAGGATTCAACAGAGGTACATTCGTTTAAACTGATTGGATTAGTTCATGTGGATCATATTCACGTTCACGTTCCAATTCTCTATTAAATGCGTCATTCATTCCGCGATCTGGCGCTGGCATTCCTAACCTAACTAGCAAATTGCCGCACATGAGGTAACACATATCTTCGATCAAGAGCAAAGTCTGGTTATGGATCTCCTCATTCACCTCAAGATCGGAATTTCTTGAGCTGACGTGAATTCGATGTAAAATATCTTCTGACATGTTATCTTTGTATTTGTTCCACAGGTCACGTGGGTTCGATGGGAAGCATGTTGAAATGATGATAGCAAATAATGTGCGTATCTGACTTGGAGATGCAGAAATGATATATCTAATATATCCATCGTCTCCTTGCCAAAACATCAGCGGGTATTGTAACGCGTCATATGAACGGTGTGTTTCATATATTCTTTGTAGTTGCCCAGTATTGCGTCGTGTAAGTACAATATCACGTGTTTCCAAGTTTTCACCAACAATCAGGATTGCCACTTCATCGATTGTTGGAGCATTAAATGTGCGTTCATGTATTCCAGCTGGTCTTTTATCTGCTCTGATCACAACTTTATAGTCATCACTTGGCATGCGATCTAAAGCAGTCTTGAACAGCCTGACCAATGCATGATGTTCATGAAGCATTTGCTGCAGATCTTGGAGAATTGCTCTTTTCGTAGCTGTGTTGATCCCTTGAAGCCGGTTAAGTTGTTCTTCCATATTGCCCATGAAGTATATTTGCAAGAATTTTTTTTTTTTGGGTGCAAAGGGGCCCTTCTTCCATCTATCGGGCCCCAGCGACCTCACCTGCTAGTGACGCACCTGCTGAGTAACGGACGAGGTTCGTATATTACGGTACCCATGTGGTGGCTTTGGCCCCTACGTGGATACCAGGTGGTACAACAGTGTTGGTCCGGGGGGGTACCACCGTGCAGCTGTGCTAAAGCCCCCCAAGTAACCCAGCCCAGGCTGGGTTGCGTTAGGGGTTCAGCAGCTGCACTGCCGGGCCCGGGGCGGTGTATGGTGCGGCAGGCAGGGGTCCAGTGGGGGCGAAGCGGAGTCTAGTGTGGGTGGTGTGGGTCGATTCGCCGGCAAGGGAGACCCTTAGCAACGGCGTTGCCGCGGCCGCCCGCAACATAGTCATGGGGCCCGCCTGGGACCAACCACCCCAGTAGGCTGCCCCACATGTTGCGCATAATCCTGTTGTGGGGTCGCCGCTCCGGGTGGTAACCGGTGTGGGGTAGCGGCGGCCTTGCATCAGGGGGGTTTGGGAGCCCTTCCGTCCGGCGGGTCGGCTCCGACCTAACCACACGTTTTCTAGACGAAGCTAGCCTCTGCACTTTATCACTTACTGCCGCACCAAATATCGCCCTGTCTTCACGCTTCCCCATATTTCACAATGACAGTGCAACAAGAGAATAGACGGTACACAGCGGCCCCTAGAAACCCCACAAAGTTGACTTCGTTTGAGGTGGAGTTCGCGAATATCCGCGGACTCCATGCAAACCTCGATACCGTCCACCATCACCTGGAGTCGGCACGGCCTTCTGTGATGTTCCTAACGGAGACACAGATACGCCGCCCTGACGACACGTCGTACCTCTGTTACCCGGGCTATATCATTGAGGAACAATTCCGCGATAAAGCCGGGGTGTGCGTGTTCGTTAGGGCGGATGTTTGCTGCCGCCGGTTGCGCTGTCTGGAGAACCCCTCCTACTCCGTCCTTTGGCTGCACGTGGATCATGGCTCCATGAGCCAGATCTACGTGTGCGTCTACCGCTCCCACACAGGGGACACTGGGACAACAAGGCTTTTCGAATACCTCAGCGAGATGGCTGACGATGCGCAGGTGCGGTTCCCGAACGCTGACCTGGTTTTCCTGGGGGACTTTAACGGTCATCACGTTGAGTGGCTGGGGTCCCTTAGGACCGATCATGCGGGACGAACCGCCCATGCATTCGCTCTCTCCCACGGGCTGACCCAGATGGTACGGGGGATCACCCGGATACCTGACAGGTCAGACCACACGCCCGCCTTGCTGGATCTACTGCTGACGAGTCGCCCAGCCGAGTACAGTGTGTCGGTACGCGCCCCACTGGGCACATCCGACCACTGTGTGGTGCACGCCAGCTTCCAAGTGCCACCGCCTGCTCGTGCTGAACAAATGACTCGACGACTATGGCACTACTCGTCGGCAGACTGGGACGGTCTCCGCGATTACTTTGCGTCCGTCCCGTGGAGCCAGCGCTGCTTTGTAGGGAAGGCGCCTTCGGATAGCGCTGCTGCCATTGCTGGCGAGATCAGTCTAGGGATAGAATATTATATCCCTTTCACTGATGTCGCCAGCATCCGCAAAGCTCGCCCCTGGTTCGGGCGTGAATGTGCCGAGGCTGTCCAGAAAAAACAGTCGGCATATCGCGCCTGGGTTAGGGCTCGGGCGGCACGTGACCCGAACGTGAACCGCCTCAAAGCAGCGTACAATCGGGCCACTAGGTTCAGCAAGAGGGCCTTCAAGAGAGCGGATGCCCAGCGCGTCGCGCGGCTTGGTCAGGAGCTCACATCCCATCCCACGGGCAGCCGTGGATACTGGCAACTGGCCAAAGCCGTACAGTCAAATTTTTGTCAACCCTCGCTGCCACCACTGCGTTTTCCTGATGGATCACTGGCTCACAAAGCCCAAGAGAAGGCGGACATGCTCGCAGACCTCTTTGCGGCTAATTCCCGGGTCGATGACCGTGGCCTGCAGCCCCCCGCCATCGCCAACTGTGGCCACACTATGCCTGATATTGTTATCAGGCAATGTGATGTACGGGCAGTGCTGCGGTCACTCGACACGCGGAAAGCCAGTGGCCCTGACGGCATTCCGGCGGTGGTGCTACGAAAATGTGCTGCTGAGTTGTCTCCAGTATTAACGCGTCTGTACCGCCTGTCATACTCTACGGGCCTCGTGCCGGAGGCCTGGAAGGAGGCGAACGTACAACCGATCCCCAAGAAAGGGGATCGATCCGATCCAGGCAACTATCGACCCATAGCTGTCACCTCAGTCATTTGCAAGGTGCTCGAGCTTCTTATTAATAAGCAGCTCATGCGATACTTGGAGGATCACTCGCTAATCAATGATCGGCAATATGGCTTCAGGCCAAAACGATCAACGGGTGACCTCCTGGCATTCGTCACGCATGTATGGGGTGAAGCTATGGAAAAGTTCGGCGAGTCCTTGGCTATTAGCCTGGACATCGCCAAAGCTTTCGATAGGGTCTGGCATGCTTCGCTCCTTTCCAAGCTTCCGGCATATGGTCTACCTCCTCAACTGTGCACCTGGATTGCCAGTTTTTTAAACGAGCGCCGAGTGCGGGTCCTCTGCGATGGCCAGGCTTCTCGCTTTTTGCAAGTGAATGCCGGGGTACCGCAGGGGTCCGTACTGTCACCAACTCTCTTTCTTCTGCATATCAATGATATGCTTTCCCTCGGGAACATTCATTGCTATGCAGATGACAGTACATTGCACGGGAGTTACTCGGTTCGTCCGACGGCGGGGCGATCTGTGATAGAGGAGGAGAGACGACATCTCGTGGGTGATCTCGACCGAAACCTCGACAGTATCTCCCAATGGGGTGCCGAGAACTTGGTCGAGTTCAATGCCCACAAAACACAGGCGTGTGCATTTACAGCGAAAAAATCCCCTTTCCTTCCCCTACCCACTCTTCAGAATGCAATATTACCAATGAAGGACAATCTAGACATCCTTGGCATAGACGTTTGTCGAGAGCTCAATAACACAAAATACATTGAGAGATGTATTGGGCTAGCTTCGCGGAAACTAGGAATACTGAACAAGGTAAAGCGATTCTTTACACCGCACCAGAGGTGTCTGCTGTACAAAACGCAGATTAGACCCTGCGTTGAATACTGCTCTCACCTCTGGGACGGCTCCGCGAAGTATTTGCTGGACGCACTCGACACTATGCAGCGACGCGCTGTTCGCATTATAGACTGTCCGGAGGTAACAGGAAGCCTTGAACCGCTAGCCCAGCGCCGAACAATTGCTTCCTTGGCCGCGTTCTACCGTATTTACCACGGTGAGTGTTCTGAAGAGCTCTTCAACCTGATCCCACCCTCTCCCTTCCGATCCCGAACAACGCGTGCCGGGCAGAGATGTCACCCTCATACCGTGGAAACCGTCTTCGCGAGAACCGAGCGTTTTAAACGATCGTTTCTCTGCCGAACGATGGTGGCTTGGAACGCCCTGCCTGCGCACGTGTTTCCTCCAACATATAACCCTGGGCTCTTTAAGCGAAGCGTGAAGAGGCACATTACAGGGTCGTCAAGTTGAGGGCCACTCTCTATAGTATTCCTGTGTACTGTGAGAGTCGCCCTCAATTGCCAGACGTCGCCTCAGCTTACCATCAGGCGAGTGGCGTCAATTTGTCGACCTAAATATAAAAAAAAAAAAAAAAGAATTTATACTGTGCATCTTCTATAGGTTGCAATGAACCAATGCGATGGCAAATCTGGCCTTGAATCTGTAAAGTCAAAACCATAGTTATAGTTAGATTTACAAACACTTTTTTTTTCAAATAATAACATGCCATTTTTATTTCAGAGACAAATACAGAAATCTAACAAACTACATTCCAGATTTTTTTTACAATGATAGAAAATAAAGTTTTTAACGTAAATTACCTCAAATGTCGGATTATATCCGTGTTCTTCGATAATTTCCGCCCCAAATGAAGTCATTTGGAAACAGACATTGTATTTTGGAGTGTTTGCTAGAAAATGTCGTGATTCTAGTGTTTCGCCATAAAGCAGGGAGCACAATGGCTCTGGTGGCGGGACCAATAATGGCAATTTCACTTTACCACTAAGGCAGCACAAACCAGGCGTTTCACCAGCAAACTTCAATGCTCCACAATGCTGGCAAACAACGTCCATTGGACCAATGCAAACTAAACAATGCAAGCTGTAGTCGATGGTGCAATCATACAGAAACGCTGCTCGATTCAAATCAATACTTGAACCATTTCTTCTTGCACTTAGAAGATTATTCCTCTGTTCATCTGTACAATAAGCTCGACGATTTCTCGTTTCTAACCTAGCCGTTTCACGGGCTGCCTCTCTTTGCTCTTGTGTTTGAGAAGCACGAATTAAGGTCCTTCTTTGCTCCATACTAACGCGGCGCTGTTCTCGTGCAATTTCTCGTTCTCCATCAGATAATTGACTCGCGATATTCCGTTGCCTAATTGCATTACGGCTTCGCTGGGAAAGATTAGATCTTCTAGGACGCGGCATTGTTATTAAAATGTGCACTCGCATAAAACCACCAAATATAATAACAGTGACAACTTTCGAGACATAGACAATAAGCTCAAAGAGTATATAACCACTACGTATGAATATCTTATCAAGAAAAATCATATACAACCTATAAAAAGACATTTACACTTTTGTTAACCTGTAGATTTTTTTTCCTTATTCTTATAACCTTTACCAACTGATTATTTATTCTTTTTTATTTTGTTCCTTTCCGATGATTTTTTTTTTACTGTAGAATAAATCTTAGGTATTATTTTCTGGAATTAAAAATTAAATAATTAATAAATAATTTTCGAAAATTACTGGCTAAAACAAACAAATATAACACTACCTGAACTTTGTAGACATTTTACAAAAAATAAATTTCTGAACGCACACATGATGTCTTCAGAAAAAAATAAATTTTTTGAGTGGTTAAAGTTCTCAGCAACCAGGCCATAATAAGCTCCAAAAAAAAATAGTTGTTACACTATTTGACAGGATTGTACAACTAATGTTTTACATGTAATAAACAAATCAGCATCTATTTCATTGTTTTACACGACTTTCTTTTATATATGTAATATAAAATATATATATATAATATAAGATTATTTTGTATCATTGTTTTACGTTCATCAAAGCCTAAATTAGTTCAGCTAAAAAGTAACACGACATTCATTGACTGCTAGGCGGTCAGCTAGTTATCGAGTACAAATTAAAATATATATATCTAATGTTGGTAGCATTTAGCCATTTGAGGGGCGCATGATAAGTTTGTGTAGTAGATGATAGTACATAATTGGAACGACGCCGACGCGATGAATGGAAATTAGCTGATGAAATATGCACAACAATATTAAAGGTCTGCTTTATTTGCCCCGCTATTATTAGTATTTTTAATTATTCATAATGGGGGTGGAATAAAGGAGGGGTGCTGGAGGCGGTAGATGATGGCAATTTATTTCATTTAGTTAGAGTTTTAATATTATATTGAATATTTATATTCTGTATGTATAATGCATAGTGTTAAAAATATTTATGTTTTATTTGTTTACTACATATTGACTAAACGTGACCATTTACTGACTTAGTGAAATAGGTATTGTATTAATTCGTTACAGATATTATCCATATTATAACATATCAAATTACATAGGTAGGTTCATACCTATAATTTATACATCACGTAGTTTTCCGAGTATTATTTTGGTAGCTATTGAAATATAACATTTGCAATGCATGCTGCTAATTGCAAATGTTGAGTGAGCAAATGTTTTTATTACATATCCGAATCAGAATGGAACACTTAAATTAATTAATCGAATGAAAAAAAAATATATTTTCATTGTTGATGCACGTGTTTCCATGGCAACCATTTAATCATCTGGTTTTTCGGTGATGTCCAGGACATTTTCGGTGATTATTCCTCCGTGGTCAGCTCTATTTTTATGATATCAGAGATGTATGATGTCGACCAGCATGCCGAATTTGGTCAAAAACGGTCGAGCCGTTTCGGAGGAGTTGGCACACAAACGATTTACACTGGTCGCCTAAGATTGAGCTCCGCTTCGCTCCGCTCAATTAATTATTATAATTTGTGTAAGTATAAATAAACTAGGTATGCAATGCATGCTACTAATTGCAAATGTTGAGCGGAGCTAATTTTCTTAATTTTTTTTTTGGCTCTATTTTCATGATTTCAGAGATATGCACTCCCGGGTATGATGTCGATCAGCATGCCAAATTTGGTCAAAATTGGTCGAGCCGTTTCGGAGGAGTTGGCACACAAACGATTTACACTTGTCTAAGATACGCTACGCTTCTCTCCGCTCAACTAGGTGTGCACGGCGAGTCATGGTGCAAAATTGAGCTGAAGCGAGACTTCCTACATTTTTTTCAATTTTTTTAATTTTTTTTGTATTTTTTTTTTTTTAATTTCTGTTTTCATTTTTTTGAGCTGATGGTCCATTTGACCTCTTTTAAGGTCAAAATTATGTATGGCGCGCGCATCGTGTGTAATTCTCTCGGTATAACTGTCTAAGTCCTCCTGGAACAGGTTTTTCGGTGATTATTCCTCCGTGGTCACTTCGATGTTTCTGATTTCAGATATATGCACTCACGAGCATGGTCACTGGCACCATGCAAAGTTTGAGGAAGATCGGTTCAGCCGTTCAGGAGGAGTATTCGGTCAAGTGAAAACCCTCGAGTGTAGTAATAGGAGCTTCGCTCGCCTTCGGCTCGCTACAGCTCAATAAATAAATATGTTAGGACAATTCACACAACGCCATCTAGTCTCAAACTAAGCTGAGCTTGTGATATGAGTACTAGATAAACTGATACTAGGTCGCCACAGTCGCGAAACGTACCGTTACGCTGCAGCATATATTTGAGCGAAGCGAGTTTAAATTCAAAATTCTGGCTTCGTAAGAACCTGGGTAATTCTGTAAGCTTTCGACGAGTGCAAGAAAATCCGAAATCGGCCGAGTATTCGCCGAGAAACAATTTAACATAAATCGTAACAAAAATAATTTGAGTCACCCGTTGAGACCTCAATTAATACTTATGAACATTTTTTTGTATCACTTTTATACAAGAACTATACTATACACATTAAAATCTACACTATGTACAGGCGTCAAAGAACTCCTCCGCCTCGTCGTCGACTGGCAATGTTCCCAAAAGTCTGGCATCATTGCCACGTTGTATGGCAATGCTTATTCTTTGAGCTAAAAAGTAACCAGCCTTCTGGTCTGATGAGTTTCGAGATGGTTTTAAAGCGTCCGCGAGCGCTCGGACTCCAAGGTCCCAGTGTCTCCACCCCAAACGGCTCAAATACGTAGTCTCCTGCAAAATTTGAGTATTTACGCCGTTTGAGGCTTTCCGCTGATGCAGCGGCAGCGTCGGCACAACGCGCTGTACTAGGAAGGTGAGAAGGCGCCAGAGTGTTAACGCACGTTGCGTCCCACACTAAAGGTCTTACCAATCTTTCATGGCAATAACGACATTCCATCAGATCTCTTTCTATCGCCACGTGCCAGCCCATTTGGTTCACGAACTGCTGTGATACCGGCGCGCGGTGGAAAGAGCCCGACGGATTATGTCATTAAGGTTAGCGTGTCGAGAAATACGATCTGCGCTTCTACTGCATGAAAGACTGTGATGTCCAAGGTTATCGACTACTTCTCCACAGTGGCAACGATGCGAAGAAACACATGGCGCACCTAAACGAAGACAGGTGGCAAGGCGGAAAGTGCCATGATCCATAATCCAGACTCCAACTCTCCCACAGCCAGCAAACGTACTCGCTCTGAAACATTTGAAGAAGTATTAATTAGTGCGTCTCGCCTTAAATTACAGAGCGACGCGTCCCACTGCCTCTGAGAGAATGGTTGAGACGGCAGATCAGTGAAGGGCTCAATTTTTTTTTGTAAATACATACATTTTATGCATAGGAAACATCCAGACTTCGGTACAATCATATGTGTCATCACACAAAGTTTGTCCCGACCGAGAATCGAACCCGAGACTCCGGCATCGAAAGTGGATGCACTACCGACCACGCCACTGAAGCAGTCAAAACACAGTCATAAAACGTACTAAACTAAACTTGGATACGATAAGGAGACCTAGCTAATTACATATTCACGTAAAATGTCACCTTTCAGTGTGAAATATTATAATATGCAATGCATTGCCAATTCGTGAAATACGTATCTGCAACGAATCACCAGATATTCAATATCGAATATTATTTGTATTGAAACCTAGTTTATTGAAACCGATTCCTTTGATAGAGAGGTCTTATGACGTACTGCACCTATACATGAAAGGATTGTAAACATTTAATGCTAGCAGCTAAAGAGCTTATAGGTTTTCATTTTCAATGGGGTTATGAACGATTGAGTATCAAAAGAATGGTTGTATTCAGACTTGTTCTCAGAAACCACTGAGAACAAGTGTTACTGGGGCTCATATAGACGACATACAATAGAACATTTCCCCTCTGATATATTCTCCGGTTCTCAATAGGAGAACAATTGGATGTATATTTTACAATGGAATTTTATTAAAATACAGACAGATTTGTTTATGTAAATCTATGGTGTCCCATTTTTACAAAATTAAATATCTCTGTCTTGTACCAGGTTTCCCATTTAATTGTTTACTAACTACTAAATTTCTGAGAAATCTGAGGTCGAGTAATTGTAGGTGCTGTGGATACTTGTAAGCAATGATTTGATTGCATTCAGTATTTGTGACCCGCCAAGCACGAACCCAAAATCCATTGACAGTATCGACACCTACTATATTTATAAAACGAGGATTATAGGGTTTAATTCGTTCCCTCAAGGTGGGACCTATGGAATTTGGTTAGAGACGAAGTTTGGACGTGGGATCTACATTTCGAAATTACGTCTAAATTAAGTCTTTTACGCGATTATGTTAAGATGTATTCCCAACATTTCGACTCTGTTGCAAGAGCCACCGTTACAGGTTGTCTGGAGACAGCTCAGCTTCGTCTTTGTGAAGTGCATCGTCTTCGATACATTATTAAATTTAAATATTTTAGATATCTGCATTGCTCGAGCTATTCCTGTTCAAATCAATTCGAAAAGGAGAAAAGGAAGATTTTATTCTGAGTGCAGCTCTTTATTTTACAAGACCCTTGACAGAACTCGATAAAGATATAAGAGACTTACTGGATCTACCTCCGGATTGCCCTTATGTCTCTGTAAATAATTTTATTCTAACCTAAAGGTTAGAATAAAATTATTTACAGAGGTAAACCCGTGTTGTTTAATTTATCTCCTTTTGATTCTCACAGTAACTTTATTCCAGGAGTGAAAAGTACTTTTTGTCTCTTTTGGTGGAATGAGCCACCTGAATGCCGAAATTGCCAAATCGGTAAAGGCTATTACAGACTGTTCGGTTACAGTCTGTGCTGGTATAGTCTTACAGTATTACAGATTGTATCACATTCTAACAATAGTAACAAAATAGTAATAATAAAGAACAATTCTTTTTTGGTACAGAATTTGGTCGAGAAAGTTGGTAACATTGGTGAGAACTGGATAGCAGATGTTTTAGATCTTATTGACAAAGATATTTCGGTACATCTTGCTGAAGAAGACACAACTAAGAATTTTAGTAGTCCTACGACTTCGTCCTCTTTTTTATCTGTCGTCACCTCATCTAGCACAAAAGTAACTCGAGGTAAGTAATACATAATACCTAGAGAGATATTGAATGCAATTCTTTAAAACAGAATTACTTCTTATTATTAAACTGAAAAAGAACCTAAATATTAGAAAAATATGTCAATATTAGGTTTCGTAGCGTACAGCTTGTTTCAGGTCATGAACGCTGGAAGTCTTGGGCGAAAGGCGGCGGGTCATGGGGGGGGGCTTAAGTCACTCTCGCTTTCAACCACCTCTCTCGCAAGTGTAACCTGTTCGTATCATGGTCTCCAGTGATAGAGTGCCTACGCCCCGACCCCTGGACCCCTGGTTTGGAGTAGGGATAAACTAACTCAACTTGTATTGGTTGTTATTTGTGTCAACAGCTATTAGTTTATTTACAGATGAAGATAGTATACCACTTTCACCAACTTTATATGAATCATTCTACCACGAGGTTTCAACAACAGTCGACAAAGCCACAGCAGCCCATATAACTGACGTGTTGATACTTTATGATACTGCGTATAAAGAAAGAAAGAAAGAAAAGAAAGAAAAAAAGTTTATTAAACCACACACCCTACCTACTTAATGGAGAAAAAATACATATATAATTTATAAATCAAAGCCGCATATGCACCCAGACTGCATTGTGCGGGTGCAGTGACCCATAGGTACAAAACAACAAAAACATTGGTTGAGCACTGCAGGCGCAGCAGACTCAGACTGAGCGCGGCCGCGACGAGACAGCACACAAACAAAAACCTATAATAATTATGTCAGTGTGGAGTGTGTGTTTAAAAGGCCGCAGTTCAGCTAAAGCTGCAGATTAGGTGAAATCTGCAGCGCTGGTTTTCAACTGTAGCCCAACCAAACCAGGTAGCTTACTGTACTTCCAAAAAATAATACGTCACTATGTACATATGCATGTTCGTGGATACACACGCGCACAATACAAACCAGCAAAAAAAGAAAATAACGTCACACATATAGGTAAGTAATTAGCACGATCCCTTTACAACCATTATGTAAGTACTAATGTATACAATTAATAATTTAGCTTCAGTTCTACATTTTTCTAGATATCAATAATTTAACTAATAACAAATTTAACAAAACATTATTCGCACCCAAAGTTAACCCGTATCTGCCGTTTTCATTATATTATTATATTAACACACACACAGACACACCGAACACAAACAGCCAAGGCGGAAACAGACAACGCGGCCTCCGAAAGACCTACAGGCCCTACGGGACAAAAACCCCGTATCAACTTGATTTTTGGACATTAAGTAGGATATTTCTGTACCTAACTCGGAAGCCATGCACGCCAGTAAGACTTCTAAGAGGCGGAGGAATATTATTCCATATTTTACTTGCTCGATATCTAAAACTACCCTGAAATGCCGCAGTTTTATGCTTGGGTATATGTAGGTTTACGCGCGATGCTCTAGTCAAATATCTACTATTTTCATTGAGCCATCTCAGTTTAGAGTACAGGTAAAAAGGTTTTCTTGTCTTTATAATTCCAAATAGAACAGTTGCCAAGTGTAACTCCCTCCTGTACTTCATTTTAAGTTTGTTATTATTATTTAGATATGGCGTTACATGGCTTCTTGGAGGTATATTGTAACAAAAGCGCGCGCACGCATTTTGCACTCTTTGAATCAAATTGGCCGTTTTAGCCAGTAGCCGCGGGCCGTAGACTACATCCATGTAATTGAATTTGGATAGTACTAAGGTGTCAACCAACTTCTCACGGAGTTCAACACTAAGGTAAGTTCGTATCTTGTATAGCAGTTTCAACCTATAAAAACAGTTCCTCACACATTCTGCCACATGACGTTCGAACCTCAGTTTCTCGTCCATGATTAAGCCTAAGTTTTTAGCCTGATTTACACGTTCAATTAGGATGTTATCGACATAAATTAAGGGATTTAGATCACCCACCCGAGTCAATTGGTCTTTGGAGCCTAATATTAAATACTTAGTCTTACTCCCATTCAGTACGAGAGTATTTTGACGGGCCCATCGACAAATGCTACTCAAGTCCTCGTTTACCTTACTTAGGGCTTCGTCGACGTCAGCAGCCTTGAAGGAGAAATAAATTTGTACATCATCCGCGTATATGTGGAATTGGCAATATTTTATAACCTGAACAATGTCAGCACTATAAAGTATGAACAACAAGGGTCCCAAAACAGACCCCTGCGGCACACCTCTATCTACTGTTTCTACAGAAGAACACAGCGTAGATCCGTCACTTTTCTGGGTCTCCACGAACTGTGTCCGACCATTTAAGTAAGAATGAAACCACTGTATTGTGTTACTGTCAAACCCATAATACGCTAATTTAGAAAGTAAGAGAGAAACGTGCAGCCCATCAAACGCCCTAGAAAAGTCCAATAATACCAGAATCGTAGCTCTGCCTTGGTCTTGAGCTGCTAGTATATTATCAGTAACGTCTAAAAGAGCAGTGGCTGTACCACGGTTCTTTCTAAATCCCGACTGCCCATCAGGTAATATATCTCGCGCTTCCAGGTAGCCTCTAAGTTGTGATGCAACCACCTTCTCTAATATTTTTGACAAGCAGGGTAAAATGCTTATTGGGCGCAGATCTTTGATGTCGTTAACATTATTAGTTTTAGGAATGGGCTTAATTATTGCAGTTTTCCAACTAGTAGGGAATTTAGATGTAATAATAGACCTGTTTACAATGGTAGTTATTACATTCAGTGTTTCCGGAATCAACAAGGCTATCATTTTCAATGATATTCCGTCGCTTCCTATTGCGTTTGACTGGAGTTCCATAACAATTTTGAGTAACGCTGACGAGTCGACGGGCGTCAGCCCAAAGTTAAAATCACTAAACCTGTTGTACTCGTAAAATGTTAATGTAGACAACGGGATGTTTGTATCTCCAGGAACATTCAGGAAATGACTGTTAATTAGATTAGGGTCATCTAGGTGCGCAGGAAGTTCCATATCCTTATGGGGATTTAAATTAGTTTTTATATTCTTCCATAAGGTTTTAGGGTCTCTAATATTGTTGTCTATTTGGAGTCTAAAATAACACTTCTTTTCACTGTTTACTGCTAAAGCTACTTGTTTCTTAAGTTCTTTGTAATAGGTTATATGAGACTCAAGCTTAGATTTCCTAGCTCTGTTCATCGCGGCATCCCTTAGGCTGATCATAAACTTTATATTGCTGGTCAGCCAGGGGGTTGGCCGATCCTTTATAATTATTCTTTTTATCGGAGCGTGCATATCGAATATGTAATTTGTTAATTTCGTGTAGTCCTGTACAATATCATCAACATCCTCCAAGCACAAAAGACGATTCCACTTAAAAGAGCTCACGTATTCGTTGAAACTATCTATATTGATATCCGTTAAAGGCCTATATGTAATAACCTTTGGGGGGACTTTTGGTTTGCGGAATAAAAATTCACACTCAATAAATGCATGTCCATTCATTTTGCCAACAGAGTCCACGGTCGTACTACGCACCCTCGCATTTGTACAAACAACATCGATCAGCGTCTGGCTGTGATCAGTAAAGTGTGTTGCATCCCTTACGTACTGAGTCAACCCCATGCAATCCAAAAACGTGTTAAAATGACTAACTCTGGCCTCTGTATGCTTAAACAAGTCGATATTAAAATCACCTAGTAGAATCATATAATCATAGTCAGAAAAAGAACCTATGGAGTCAGTCATAGCATCCAGAAACTGTCGTACATCACCTGTGGGTGGATTATAGCCCGTGCCCACTAATATTTTATTATGATTTACCTTGACCTTAACCCACATCTGCTCGACTGTGGGGTGCACAGGGTGAGAACAAACCCCAACATTCATGCCGTTCCTATAGTAAAAACCAACCCCCCCTCCGCGATCTTTTATATGAGTGTCAGGGCGAGGAATATGACGCAACCGGTATCCCGGAACGAACGGCGCACGCCCCTCCTCCCCCCGCCTCAGCCACGTCTCATTTATAGCTAATAAGTCTACCTGATGACGGTCTATCGCCGCTAAAATATCGGTATGGTTCGCACCCAAAGAACCCGGGTTAAACAGTCCGACTCTAAAATATTTGTTAACCGCCGCGAAAACGACATTTATAGTATTTATACACATATCCATAATGTATGTACACATTATTGTATATTAAATTACATTCACATAAAACAGACCAGAAAACCAGATACACACAAGTAATCATACATAAGTCAGGTGCCACTAGAAGCCGCGAATAATTATTAAAACATACCATAGAAATACAATTAGAAATAAAATCACAGAATGAATAGCTCAGCCATCGCCTATGTATCATCAATACACACACTTCACACCGACACAGTGTCCCGTACCGCGGGCGTCCAAGTACATTTCGCCCGACTCGACACGCTGATAGTTTGTTTACGTAAAAATACAAACATAAGCATAAATGCGCGCAGTCTATACAAAGACATATTTTTTTGATAATGAATAAACTTTGTGTGATTAATACTAGTACCGCATATTTAACGCAACAAGTGAAAACCATTAACAGTCCTTTAATTGATATGTAACAGTAGCGACTTATATATATTATTTTGACACCACTCAGTTTGTTAACTAATAACATAAAGGTACAGTTCTGATTATATATTACGAGAACTATAATAACTCTGAGATCAGTAGGGTTAAACAGAGCCAACGCCAAAAACCCGTCCCAGGTCGACTTCATTATGTATGGTAAAAATAGGCTTGCCTTCATCCTGTTTCACACATATATATGCCTATATATACGCCCGTTCCTGGTCCAGACAAATTTCCACTGAAATCTCTTACGCGCTTCGCGTACCTTGAATAGTAGATACCGGTTAAATTTTGTTAGACGCTCGTTCATGTAAAATGGGCCGGGTGTGTCCCCGAGGCCGTAGTCCGCAACGTTAGCCCCGCGCCGCACACGCATATTCCGGAGCAAGTCGTCACGTAACGATCGGCGCGCCAGCCTTACCACGAGGGGGCGTGGGCGGGGGCGACCGGACGTCACATTCTCGCTGCTACTACCGCGCGTGTTCTTCGGACCCACTCTCTCGGCACTCACAATGTCCCGTTCATCCAAGGCCATGCCCATCTTGGTAGCTATCAGGGTGATCACATGCACAGGGTTCTCACCATTTCCCTCTGGCAGATTTGTTATTTCTAGATCATTGGACAACAACTGCTGATCTCGGTCATTGAGCTCGGACTTTAGCTCCTCCACCATATTCTCCAGGCGCCCCGAGGCAACGGTCCCTTTCTCAATATTGCCTTCTAACAAGGTTACCCTGTCCTCCAGTGAGTCAAGGCGAGCGGAGTTCCTGCTAAGCGTTTCCCGCAGGTCCAGTACGTCCTGGCGCAGTAGGCGCAGTAATTTTAATTCATTCTGCATATGGGACATTTGCTCCCGGAAAAGCCGTATCTCCAGTGCTACGTCAAGAGGTCCACTCTCGCTGCCAACATCTGTGGTGACGTCCAAACATTGTGACGGTAACCCTATCTCCGGCGAACTCGCTGATGATCCCATATCAGTAGTATTTTTTACCGGGGTCTCCGGTCGGTTGTCCCTTGGTTTATTTTTCTGACATTCCGGGCATGACCATTTGGGTTGCTTAGCTATCCTCGCGCCACCCACACACGCCAGATGGTAGGAAGATGTGCAAGTAGCACAGACAGCGCCATCCTTAGTCATGTACCGACCGCAAGCCTTGCAGTTCATAATATTGACTTGCAATCTCGTACGTAAAGTTTAATGTTTTAGCCAACAGTACGCACAGTAGACCCCTGGTAGGTATATAACGAAGTTTTTCAATAACACCCGCACAACTAATAATGACACTCGGTACTTTATTTAATATTTTATATCACAACACTGTTTAATGTTTCTATATTATGATTTTCTAGCACAAGAACACGTATGTAGAAGTAATGAAAGCTGTCGAAGCAGCTATGGAGTTAACTGTAGTAGAAATAGCAGAAGATATAGCTGATATAATACAAAAAGCATGCAAAGCCTTTGATATTATTCTCGACGAACGGGCAGCACTTGGTGATTATCTGCTTAACATAATTATTTGTTAAGAGTGTTTTCAATATTTTTCCTGTTGATACTAATATTCATGGTATATTTTAAGTTGCTATGCGTAATTGGGAAAGGAGGATGCGAAAGAAATTAAAGAAATCCTTAAGACGACAGGAAAATTTTAAAGGTTTGTTTTGATTTAATAACTGGAATCCGAAACTGATTCTTAGCCACTATATTTACACTCATATTCGATACGTGTTACGCCATTTAATAAAATGTTAATCAGATGCTTTTACAGAGAAAATAATTATAACATTTTGAATTGTACAAAAGAATACTTTTGATTCAATGTAGGTTACACGTCGCCATGTACACCCAAAAGTGAATCGTCTTCACATGAAAGTTACAAAAAACCTCCACTAAAGCCATGTGAATGTCAATTACAAGTTCACTATAATCGATATCCAAAGGTAAGAGTTTACTACTTTATAAACCCTGTTCAGATGCGAACGCCCAACCGCTTTGAGCGCGCGTTTTGTGTTAACGCGCGCTCACAACTATATACTATTACATTTTCCGTGGACCGTCTACAATATAACAGTCTACATGCTAACGTTTGTATGTCAACAGCCGTACGGTGTAGGTACCTATGTGCAGAAGTTGTCAACGCTCGTTTTGATCGCTCGTCATGGGAACTATGCCTTGTGGTATGTGAGAAGAAATTCTTTCTAAAAGAATTTCTTCAATTAACCGCTTAACAGTAGCCACATTACATATTTTCGTTGACGGCAGTTGAAGGCTGCCCTTCACGAAATTCGTCATCTAAAGAAACTCGACCTCTCTCAAATTCAGCAAACCATCGCTTGACGGTGCTCAAACAAGGTACTTCTCTCCCAAAAGCATTTTGAAGACGAGCGGCACAGTCTTGCGGAGAGAGAGAACTTTTAAAATCATAAAAAATCATCGCTCTAAAATCTTTTCGACTTAATTCCATTTTTGTTGCATACCTACGTAGAACTTTGATGTGTGATAAAAAACAATTGACAAATGATTTCCCGCCAATTGTTTTTTTTTAATTACTAAGAAGGTTGCAACGTTTAAAAAAATATAACATTCGAAATTCAAATAGTTCCGATTAGCTAGAATGCAAAACTTTTCAAAACTACAATAAATATGAGCGGAGCACCATTGTATGTAAAATATACCGCAATAACTCAGTAGTGATAATACTTACAGTACAGCCGAATCTTAAAGTTACGTATGACAGCTCAACCACAGGTCGCTATAACCTTGTTACGTCGTCATCTTTTCAAATCAAAATTCAATAATACCATATCTCCCTAATTAATTACAAACAAAAGATATACATTATCATAACTCTAAACTAAAAAAAAATTTCCTAATATTAATATCATTTGAAATGCTAGAAAACATTTTATTACTCATTCTGTAATACGCTCCTGCTAGGTTACATCGTTCGGATACATATATTTTTAATTGCTAGTGATGTCACCTCAAATAACAGTATAGTAACAAATAGTAGTAATAGCATCCTGTCAATGTTGAAAATAATAGTATAATTTGCTTTTACATTTGATTTGCCTTTTTATTGAAAATAATAGTTGGTCTTCTCATATAATTTACGTTTTCATAAAAAAGAAATATTGAACCATTCATTATTTAAGCAAGTGGTTTTTTAACTTGCCACCCCAACTATAGCAAATAGGCGCACGCGCGGGGCGAGGGGTGATCCATGCATGCCTCTCAGTCGTCCGTTACTCGTTATCGTGTACAGACTACGTTCTCCTGCTCTCGAAGTTTGCGACCCGGCTGTGTTTGTTTATCTGTTCCCGCTTAATACGTTGACCCTTGGCGCTAATTTGGACTCTGTTTTTCTTCATAATCGGACTTGTTGTGTTGTGTGTGGCAATATGTCAAAACGCACGCGTGGAAAAACTTTGAATAGCCAGAGTCGTGAGTTAATAATAAAACTTCAAAATTATTTTGAACGAGAATACCCAAAATGGCGGACGCGAATACCACTAAATCGTGTGCAAGATCGAGTTGCTGACGCGCTCGAAATTTCAAGACAGTGTCGAAAATAAATAAAGAAAAGTTCGGCCCATCGGGAAGTGAAGAAAATAAAATGCACACGCCCAGGAAGAAGTGGAGGAAGACGTCAACCATGTTGGATATCGACAATTTTGATTCTGATGCCATAAGAAACCATGTCTATGGCTACTACACCCGTAACGAATACCCTACAAGAGCAAAATTACTTGCGTATTTGAAAGAAGCTGGCCTTTTTAATGGCGGCAAGACTACGTTGTCAGCCTTACTGAAAAAAATAGGTTTTCAATATTGCATTACAAATAAACGCAAAATTTTGATGGAAAGATACATATTACTGTAAAGATACGACTTTTTGCGCGAAGCGAAGAGAATACAGGAAAGGGTCAAAATGGCCGCCTTCCCGCCTTCCCGCCTCACGGTACAACTCCCGGCAGCGCTCAAATTGCCTTCTGATGCTCCTACACAAAGCATCATCTCGTAATACTCTTCGTTACTCAGAGCCATTACTACACAACACAATCACTATCACACACAACTCACAAATTAACACACTAAACAACTATTTAGCTACCTCACTGCACAAAGTAAAGAATGCAACTGAACTGACCTTGCTAAATGATATTTTAAATAAAATTCTAGGAACTTCAAACGGCGAACGAAGCCGACCGACGCACGGTTTCGTGCGGCATCGCTTGATGCGAAACAGAGACAAAATGTTCCTACCAGGAGTGAGACGGAAGGCTTTTCACAGGCGCGCATTATTTGTACCTGTAGGAAAAAGACTATTAAACCATGGATTACCCCAGGTCTTCTGAAATGCATACGTCACAGGGATAAACTATATAGGAGGACAAAAATAGAACCAGAATCGGATACTTTAAAACTTATATACAAAAGATACAACAACTTCTGTAATAACCTGTTAAAAAATATAAGGCAAAACTATGAGCGATCAGAGTTCGAAAAGCATAGGCGTAACCCAAAAGCTACTTGGAAGCTAATTAAAAATATTACAAATCTTCACAAATCCACAGCCTCCCCCGTAGATCTCCTTTCTCTAGACAATGATGCTGTGTCTTCTTGCAACATAGTAAATAAATATTTCGCAAATGTGGGATCGAATCTTGCTCGTAAATTCGAACAAACGAGGTACCAGCACACTTCGAACACCCCAGTAAGTACGCTAGGTACATCAAATTCAATGGCAGTTTTCAGTACGGACAATGGGGAGGTGGAGCGTATTATTTTGGGTTTAAGACAGGGTTGTGCGCTTGGCTGGGATGGTATTTCTGGAGATCTAATCAGGTCCGCAAGGCATATCCTTGTACCTGTCATTTGCCATGTTTTTAATCTCTGCATTTCAGCTGGTATCTTTCCGACGGTTTTTAAGAAGGCAGTCGTTATTCCTGTTTACAAGGGCGGGGACCGAGGCAGTGTCAATAATTATAGACCTATTTCTATATTATCCTCACTATATGGATTTAGACCAGGAAAAAGTACCGAAGATGCTGTTGTGGAGTTAACGACTACGGTAGCAAAGAATTTTAAAAGTAACCTCAAAACGATAGCTGTATTTTTGGACCTCTCAAAAGCATTTGACACTGTCTCGGTTCCCCTCTTGATCAGAAAACTTGAAGGCCTCGGTATAAGAGGCATTCCTTTAGAAATTTTTCGGGATTACCTGACTGGTCGATCACAGATTGTTAGAATTGGTAAAAATGAAAGTGAAAAGGAACTCTTAAGCTATGGTGTCCCGCAGGATAGTGTTACCTTCGATCCTTCTTATAAATCTAAGAAAAGAAGATATGATAAAATATGTGAAACCATGCTTGCTCCAACAAAGGTCGCCAGACAACTGTACTACTTCCTAGGACCGGTATTGTATAACAGAGTGAACAGAACTTTAGACTTATATCCTCTTACACTGCGAAAATCTAAACTGAAAGCTAGTGAATGGTTGAGCACATTGTCTTACACAGAAATAGAGTTATTGATTACTTGACAGGCTAGTATTTTTGTAGCACACTTACCTACACACACACACACACACACACACACATGCACACACACACACACAAACACACACACACACACACACACACACACACTCATGCACACACCAGACACACACATGCACACACACACACATACACACACACACACACATACACACACACACGCACACACACACAACACAACTAACTTTGAAATTTCACTATAGATTGTAATGTTCAAGTTTTTAGTTTTTAAGTTAATATAACATCTTAAGAAGTGGGCGGCAATAACTGTGACACAGTTCTAAACTAATACGCTTATTGTCGTCCATAATAGCACTGTCTGTCACTTTCAGCGATAGGCCGCAATTTTCTCCATGTTTAAATGTCAATTATTGAAATAAATAAAAAATAAAAAAAAATATATATAAATAACAGATTGGAAAAACGTGGTCTTCCTTGATGAGACGTGGTTAAATGCTAACCACACACTAAGCTGAACATGGACGGAAAATACTAGTGCATCTACGTCAAAAGCGCCCATGGGCAAAGGATCAAGGCTCATAATATGCCACGCAGGGTCAGCTGGTAACGGGCTTGTTGAAAATGGGTTGTTGGAAAATGTAATCGTATTCGATTTTGATCGGGACGTCAGAATCGATAACATTATTGAAAATGAAATAATTATATATGTCACTGATGACAACAGTGATAGCGATAGTTCCGACGATGAATCCGAATAATAAAAGGATTTATATTATTTTAACTTGTTTTATTTTATGTACAAAAACCTGTAAAACAAAATATAATAAAATTAAGCCAAATAAATTAAAATAACCCTTTAATTACGTACTTAGTATCAAATAGTCACAGCGATACAAGTATAATGTATGTTTAGGTACATCACTAGTAATGCCAAATTGACATACGTCATACGTAACTTGAAGATTCGGCTGTACTGTAGGAATTAAATTCAAGGATCATTATTGTAGATAATTATATAATCTACTATTGTGTTTAATTTTTATTTAAATAAAATTTACCGTTTACGAGAAGAATCTAAAATACCGTGTACGTTGACACTTGACCTTAAATAACTTTTTTAGCACAGCCTCCTCACTTTAGTATTTTTAGTGTCATTATTTACATACTGCAAGGTATGACTGTACTAAATTACAAAACTACAGGAATTCGTTTCCCTAAGTTTGCTCACTTTCCGGATTATGACTGATGGATCTACGCCCAGCCTAAGCCTCTGATCGTAGAAACCTGAAACTTGGGGTGTGGGATCTTCGTATGACGTAAGCATTAGCTAAGAAAGGATTTTACAAAATTGTACCCCTATAGAGATGAAAAAGGGGAGGGAAAAGTTTGTTGGGTACCACGTAATTCCTCAGAAACTACTGCACTAATTTGAACAATTCTTTCACTTATATAAAGTTACAATATTAGAGAGTAATATAGGTATATTACGAGTACATCACGCTACTACCAATAGGAGCGCGTCAGGATAGCGTGTAAAATATAATTTGTTTGACAATTTGTAACCGTAATATCTCAGAAGTGACATTGAAAAAAATTAACCATGATTATTGTAGATAATTTTGTAGGTTACAACTTCGTCTGACTATTTTTGCTAAAATTCACCGTTTACGACAAGAATCCAAAATACAGAAAAAGTTGTCATTTAACCTTGAATATCGTTTTTAATACAGCCCGTACACTAGAGGACTTTTAGTATCTACAACCCCTAAAGTATAATTGTACCAGTTCAGATTTTTCTTTATTGCCTAGGCTACTACCCGTAAGCTGCGTTAGAGAACTTCATTCCAAAAAATATTGCAAAACCACGTTACCACGTGGACGAAGCCGCAAACTTCTGCTTGGTAGTCCGTTAGTAAAATAACATATGTTTTGCAGGATCGTTTTGGAATATATTTACCACGTGAAGATATTTTTAATGACGGAAACATAACCGTAAGTCCTGAAATATCGACATCTATGCCAACAAAAGAAAAGCGAAACTTATCTTTCCTTAACTGTACTAATACAACCCAGGTTTCGAATACAATAAAATGTTCCTGAAAGTAAAAATAACACCAATTTTATGGACATTAAAACGCAATCTTCGGAACCAACAACAAACCGTAATGATAACTCAAATGAAGAAGAAATGGGGAGTGATGATGGACTTCAATACATTCATTTCACTAAAAATAGTAGAAAACAACAAATTGCTGAGGCCATTACTAAAAACGAAGTGACTTCTAACAGTAATGAGGATGAGCTATTAGGATAAAAGACTACTACTGTGCAATATAACACGAAGCAACCATTGAGAAAGAAAGGCTTTGCGGAAAAATCCTCATCATTTGCGGTATCTAAGACAACTAAAAAACCTCTAAAGGTAAACTACCTTTAGAGGCTTCTTCGACGATCTTATTGATGAAACAATATATTTATTATGATACCCAAAATTGCGGTTTTAATTTACTAATAAAATAATTCTATTCCCTAGTTAGTATATTCATTAGTGTCCGTTTATATTTTGGTTTGACAAAACTTTGATGATTAAAACAGTCATATTCGCCACGCCTTGCAACTATTAGCTGGGAACTACATGCTTTGAAAAAGGTGACTATACAGATTTGAAAGACGTGACTGTATTATACCGGGTGTTACGTAAGGGTTATATCAACCCGAAGCCAGCACCATCAGCTGGTCGACCAGAACCCGTTTCGATATGTGGCGACCGCCAGAGAAGAAAAATAAAGTTCATAAAAAAAACATTACCGAATAAAATATACACTTGTTTAAACAACACTAGCTAAAATCAGCTGCTTCGGTCATCGACATCAAATAGGTACTAATAATAGGTACAAATAATGCGCGCCTGTGAAAAGCTTTCCGTCTCACTCCTGGTAGGAACATTTTGTCTCTGTTTCGCATCAAGCGATGCCGCACGAAGCCGTGCGTCGGTCGGCTTCGTTCGCCGTTTGAAGTTTCCTAGAATTTTATTTAAAATATCATTTAGCAAGGTCACAGGTCAGTTCAGTTGCATTATTGCTTTGTGCAGTGAGGTAGCTAAATAGTTGTTTAGTGTGTTAATTTGTGAGTTGTGTCAAGTTGTGTGTGATAGTGATTGTGTTGTGTAGTAATGGCTCTGAGTAACGAAGAGTATTACGAGATGATGCTTTGTGTAGGAGCATCAGAAGGCAATTTGAGCGCTGCCGGGAGTTGTACCGTGAGGCGGGAAGGCGGCCATTTTAAACCTTTCCTGTAAACAGGTAAGATTTTTCTAAAATTGGGGACAGATTTTACTATCACTTGCACGTGATGCACCTGTCGAACCACACACGAGGATCTGGGGAAACATAACTGTGTGTTGGTTAAAATTTTATTTACATAAACAAATATAATCCTTTAAGGACGCCCACACCGCCGCGACGCCCGCGCCACCGCCAAGGGCATTGTACATACGTATCACGCGTTCATTGTCTAGTTGTAGCTACGTCAAGCCGTAGCGTTGGGACACGTTTGTTTTGATTTGAAATATCTTTTTAAATTTTTTGATGATCTTTTTTTTCTTCTTTGGTGGTCGCCATATATCGAAACGGGTTATGGTCGACCAGCTGATGAGGCTGGCTTCGGGTAGATATAACCCTTTCGTAACACCCTGTATTATGTATATGTCGGCGGAAGCTTTCATTCGGGTTTGGTTATTGAACACACAAAATTCTTAGTTTCATTATTCGTGATTTGTTACAGACTCCTTTATAATTGTTACCTTCAAAGTTAAAAATGTAAAATTCATTTCCTGTGTTCAACCTATGAGAGCCGAGCACGTAGCTCGAGCGGAGTTGAAGCGCCATCTTCTTGACTGAAGTGATTTTTATGTTTGGAGGACATTGTTTTTTGGCTGCTTGTCAGTTTTGTGATCGAGGTGGATCGCTATTGAAGAAAATCCCGAGAAAGATCGGTGCATCGAAACCGCTGCTCTATTTTAGTTGTTTCTAAACATAGTATTTGGAGCATATTAATACAGTACCCATTGTGAAACCGCAATCTGTTGTTTTCCCTTCATGGTCAACTGAGCCCACATCCCATTGAGCCCGCGGGCTCAGTTGACCACGTTCGTTTTTTTTGGGAGTGACTCAGCCCACTAATCAGCCAACTTACCCTGCGGGCTCAGTTAACCACTTGCTACGGCTATGGGTCTACTCAGCCCGTGGGCTCAGTTAACCACTTGCTACGGCTATGGGTCTACTCAGCCCGTGGGCTTAGTTAACCGCTAGACAGTTAAAAGTTAGACGCTTGGCTGTACGCTTAGCAGGAAGATCCTAAAACGAAAATCGCGAATATTTTTAATCAGTACTTTTTTGATTCTTCTTATTTTGTTCACATTTTTTTTAGTTACTTTTTGTAAGTTAATTAAATACCTACTATAATAAATAAATATAATAAATAAAAATAAAAATAAATAAATAAAAAAATAATAAAATAATATAATAAATAAAATAAATAAATATAATAAATAAAAATAAATAAATGAATAAAATAAATAAAAAAAAAAATCCTATTGATTACCTATAATTGTGCTTGACACTACTGATCATCAGTTGGAGCACGGGACCTTGCAAGTCCCCGTGCTGCACTCAGGTGGAGAACCTAGGTGAAGCACTAGTCCGGCCCCCTATAATCATACCTTTATCCCCAAAGAGGTAAACAGAGGTGAATTATATACCCACATTATTTCGTTCACACGCATAATGACCAATCCTGAATTGCGTAATGACGCATTTGCATATTGTCACATTGGCATTTTGACCAAAACTTAAAATAACACATACGCAAAACGACACATACTTAAAATGACCCATCAGTATAGTTACCGTATATTGTCACAGTGGCATTTTGACCAATAATTAAAATGACACATACGTAAAATAACCCATCAGTATAATTATCGTGTAATTAATTTACATGCGTCGTTTCGCCCGGGGCGCCCAGCAATTGGGCGATGGGGCGACCGCGCCCTAGGCCGCAGAAAAAAAAAAAGCATCTGACTCGTGCACGGAGGATTTCGTTCGTACCTCCATACAGATAACAAATTTGAAGTGTCTGTGCGTAATTCCAAAGTTACAGCTTTTCACTAAATGCATATGAAAGTATGACAGATACCAAAATAAGAAACGCAATGTTTAAAAAAAATTGTCTCTCTGTGCGTTTGTTCCGGGTAATCTCTGAAACGGTTGGACTGATTTAACGGGACTGTCACTGGCACTGGCACTGTCACTAGCTGATGTAATATTGTAAAAATAAATATAGGCTACTTCCCGGTAATTGTTCCCGCGGGAATTGAGAACCATAAACATATCTCTCGAGAGCGTCTACTAGTCATTTTTTTTTTAATTCCGCGGCTCATTGCCGCGTCTACTTCCAAGTCCGTTGCCAGGCGTCTCTGGTACGCACTCAGAAGGTATTTCCAATGGTGCCTGTCGGACTTTGACCACCTGTATGGCCTCTTCGGGGGTTTGGTCGGGATGAGAATCCCACGTCGTTGAGGTATGGTTTTATCCCGCGTCGGTGAGAATCTGGTTGCGTGCTGTGGGACTGAGGCCCCAGAGCACGCGACCTTTCTAGCCTGCTTCTGTAAGGACGGCGGGTGGCTATCCCGCCGTTCTCAGGCGCCGATCATGGAGGTCGATGATCTTTAACGTAGATGCGTGTGCGGCGCCTTCACAAGTTGTTATTTTGGGACCAATTTATTTTGTCTATATAGGAGCCCTGAATTTGGCAGTTTTTGAGCATTGGTTTTTCGCGTTAGCGTACAAATTGACTTGTTCGCCAACTAGCGGGCACGGTACGTGTGCGCAAGTTGGCACAGGCTAAATACTCTTTCTTATATAGTTTATTTTCCATGACTTTTTCTTTTTTTGATTGAGAAACCGCCGTTGGTCATTATGCGTATTGGTCATTATGCGTATTCGTCGTTAACCGTATTGATCGTTCTGCGTATATGTCAATCTGAGAATTGGCCGTTGGTCATTATGCGTATTGGTCATTTTGCGTATTCGTCGTTAACCGTATTGGTCGTTCTGCGTATATGTCAATCTGAGAATTGGCCGTTGGTCATTATGCGTATTGGTCGTTTTGCGTGTAATCGCATTATTTCAGGAGTTTGATTAGTCCCCCACGTAATAATGGGCTTATACCATAGAACAACTAACTACCATGAAAGTGGCATTTCAGTACATATATCTCTAATCTGTATGCATTTCATAAGTGTGGACGCAACACGCGCTCGTAAGTACCGAGCACGCATAGCTTGAAGTCAAAATGCGTAGTTTTTCCCGGTATATCTAGTCGCATTTGTTATCTGCATGCACACAACAAATAGTCTCAGTCTGCCGAAAACAAGTTACAGGGCAAGTACAGCCAAGGTCGACTTGATAAATACCCCGTAGTATATTGACAACGTCCCCGATGTATCCACAATGTTGACTGCCAGAATTTCCAGAAAGTTGTTAATAGGTCACGTGACGACGGTTTCAGCCCCGACGTCTATTTTAAAAACATTACCTATCTGGGATTCCGCTAGCCGGGAACGTATAACTGTCCAGGGGGGCAAATCACGTATTGGAATTGTAGCAAAGTAGCAGTAGTAGGGGATGATTGATGTTGCATTACCAGGATATAGCCCCAGATCTACTCATAGAACATAGATGTGTAGGGGAACATAGAAACACGTACAACTGCCACCAGTAATATCAGAATTTTTGGGAAGTGGGATGGGAACTGGGATTTTTTTATGGGAAGAGATGGAGTTTTAATACTTGCGGGGAGTTCAAGGGGGTCCGAAAATGAAGTCACAATGCTTAGTTTCCGAGATGTCGGGTACTGGGAATCTTGGGTATTTTTTTGGGATGGGAATTCCCGGGATTTTTTTTGCAGGTTAATAGAAATGCGTCTCGATTGGGGTGCAGGGGAACAAAAATTTGCTCAGAATTGAGCTGGGAAGCTCCGTTACCGGGATATTGATAGCAGTAATAGCATGGCGTTTTACGTGCATTTACGCGACTTAGGCACCAGTATGGTCTCACAATGTAGACGCTTCGCTCGCTCATTCTGGCACGAAATGCAACCAATTCTTGCAGTCCGATAAAATTAGGTACCTACTTCAAGGAGGTACATCAATAGAAACGACTGCTTTATGGTTTTTAAAAGAAATATAGGATGTCATATTTTATACCTTTGATTTTGTACATGTGTAAATATTCACTTTGTATTATTAAATCATAGATAAAATCTTATTTATACCGTTATTTAATAGTTTAATGGTTATTGTGAAGGTGTAATAAAATAACCTAATAAGATGCCGACAAACTTGATTAAACGTATGCAGGGTATGATACGAGACCAAGTTACTGCAGATGGTATATTATACAATGATTGGGATGTTGTAACTCCTTGCCAAGAGGATTGTACGGCACGCCTGGCTAATACTATACAACTAGAAGAGGAAGCATACATAAGAAAACATCCAGAGGTATATATAAACGTAGATATAGATAAACGTGGGCCACCTCAAAGCAGCGTACAACCGGGCCACAAAATCCAGCAAGAGGGCCTTTAAGAGAGCGGATGCCCAGCGGCTTGGTCAGGAGCTCACTTCCCATCCCACGAGCAGCCATGGATACTGGCAACTGGCCAAAGCCGTGCAATCTAACTTCTGTCAGCCCT